>JAUMGZ010240984.1:0-10639 GCA_032359645.1 Pododesmus macrochisma | reverse complement strand
GTTTTGGTACTGAACAAGCTTATATCATGTGGTGGCTGCAGCAAGTCTTAATTTCCGTCACCTGTGAATAAACAAAATCAAGGTCTTGCATATACACCACAGTACCTTCAGATCTAGATCACGAGATATCGACAAACTCAGAGATTATGACAACTGCCAGAATTATTCCTTATCTTGAATTGTAACTTTTGGTCAACACAATAGTGTTATTCGACCACTCAGTGTTCGTTCGTCCAGAGCTGACCACAATGACAATTCCCAAGAAGCACTATAATCTAGCAGCAGCTTTGCAATGCCTTGTATCAATATAGGATTTAGAACCCATAGCTCTAGGTGACTATTAGAGATGACCATTTATAACTTAGAAAACACCTTCTCTATACAATTACTTGTAAATACTGCCGGATATCCACAGTTAATAGTCTACCATTAGTACAAATGTTAGGCAACATTAGTTACTTCCAGCCAGTATTAAACCTGAACAATCAAGTATAACATGACTTGCTCAAAATATAAAAAAAGGTCTCATGTCAAGTGATAATACTAGTAGATGGACTACTATTTATCTGTACATGTAGTATACACGGTGTAGTCAGGGTACGTAGTAGAAGGACAAGAACTCTCCTGATTTTAAAATTAAGGAAATTAAATTATAAAAACAGAACACTTGGATCAATATTGACGTAATTGTAGTTCAGTTATAATTATCATAATTAAATGTTCGTTGTTAATTAATCGTCTAGACAACCGGTAACACTAATTACCTAACATTGATATATCCACATTCACCTACTGTTGTTTTGAATAGGTGATTTAATAAATACCCTCCCATTTATTAATACATGCGAATTACTTCCATTACAGAACTGTCCGATGCACGTTTATATAACACATTTTAGTACATATTTATATACCTCACAAAATAATCAGAACCATCAAAGAATTTCAAGCCACAAATCGTCTACAATTATTAAATGTTTGTTCTTTTAAACTTCAAACAACATAGCAAAAGGTTTTTTTTGAATTGCATGTACTTCTGTTTTTTCAAATGCAAAATGTTTGATTTTCAATATGATCCGATATACATTTAAACTCTCTTTCAATAGACTAAAATTCCAAAATAAATTAAAAAGATAACATAGAATCAGGTCAAGTGATGTTTATCATGTATATTACTTAATGATGTGATGTTTAGAATTTTTTTTTAATTTATCAAAAACACACTGTATAAAAAACTCCACAATACAAAACATGTAATATACCCTTTTTTACCACATGACTCAGAAGAAATTTAGTTTCACCCTTGGGTATATATACTTGTACTTTAATTACATTCTTTGATCTTCTTGTAGTACATTGATATTTAATCTTTGTGGTTAAAAGATGGCTTAACAGTATGTACAAGTACACAATGGTAACATTTCAAACTGATATATTAGTATCTTATACCTTTATTCATTCAAAGTAGTTCTAAAAACAAAACAGTTATTAAATCTCGCTGGTTTAATCTTGGCTTGCTTAAATTATTTTAAAGTACAATACTTGAATTAATAAGAGTACATTATATTGAAACAACACTTCAAATTTAAGCCAATATATATCCCTATCGAAGTCTTGCACAATCAAAATAACTTTATAATTTCTTATCAAAATACGTTTATTTGTCACACTTATTGAGGGACACCTCGAATAGGGAAAACTAACAATTGAAACGCATTATACAATGATAGTTTACTTTTCGACGGAGTGTCCATGATACAACAATTATTTGCTTTTCATTGAAGCGTACGTTCATTAACAAAACGTGTACACATAGGTCACAGGTCAATTATCTTAAGTAAACGTGAAACACTTCTTGTGATAGGGTGCGTTAACAATATTGACTTTTTGAGTAGACTTTCTGAAATCTAAAGAAAATGTTTACCAAGAAGAAGAAACTCTACAACTGACAAAGACGCTGGCACCACTGTGACAAGTGTGCCAATATTGATCCCTGAGTGAAATGAACCCAACCCCCAGGAAGTCAACACATCAATGTAAACTGTTGTTCAACAGTAAAATATCTTTTTGATTAAGCTGTAAAACCTAACATTGTATATGAAATGTGTAACTTTACTCAGATAGATCTCTTTTGGTACCTACCTTTATTACATTTGTAGAATTTCTGTCACCAGTTTGTCAGAAAGGTCTCAAGTTAGTATACTCTACAAAAGAAATATTTTGCATACAATTATTTTGTCTTAAGTATTTTTCTTGTAAATAGTGAAATCTTCTCAAAGTTTGACAGCATTGTAAAACGAATGAAATAAAATATTTAATGCAGCTTTTTGAAGTACAAATTATCGGTTGATATAATAAAGCTCTTACAATTTCCATTCTTCGATTGTTATCATCATATAAAGAATGAAATGTAAGATTCTCTGCAGATTTAATACAAATAACTCACTGTTTCATAGCAGAAAGTTTTTCTTTTTAATTTTTAGAAACAACTTAATCCTTAGTCGTTTAATGTGATTTGCACTAAAGATATTTTATGCAATATGATATGTATTGTTAAACAATCAACACTTATAATTATGTCATAGTTCAACATTCTAACAGATAAATAATCCTCAATTTACTTTCAGCTCAAATAATTCCTTTGTACTACGTTGAGTATATTTCTTGCATATAGATAATGATAAAATTTCACCATTTGAAAAATAGAGTATAATTATGTCGATCACTAAGGATAATACTTTTAAAATGAATTTTGAACTAAAACGTTTCATAACATTTCAACACAATTTGCTCAAGACACCTGGCGCCCTTTTTGTTGAATCTGACAGATAACTAAATAAACTCAAATTCAATCTTTATTAAATCTAAAGGATTCATCTAAACACTGTTTTCTGGTAAAGTATGATGAATTTAAATATTATTTTCTTCAAGAAATGCATAGAAACAAAGATAAGCACTCCCAATATCAATGTGAGTTTCGCTACAGTGAGCACATACATAGGAACAGGATCCGGAGCCACATGATCAACATTTCTATTTAATAAATATCAAAATGTCTTTCTTTATTTATTATATTGTGCATTAGTTTCAAATGAAAACACGTCAACACATTTGTTAAGAGTAAGGTTCGATAGCAGTTATAATTACATATATGTATGTACATTGAATGAAGTTATCATAACTTGTTAAAAGTGTACAGTAATATTGATAAAAATAAAATAAATTTAACATGGTCATGAACTAGTGTATAAATTCACTATTTTATATTAAAATATTAATAATATTTCTGTTTGAAAATTAATTATAATTAGTTCTAAACACACCTGATATCATCCATGAATTATATATCCATATAAACATACATTAAAAGTACTCTCTGCTGGCAGTGTCATCTAGACGAGTGACATGTCTCCCTGTCATACAACCATGTGTACCAGTATAACTCTACACTTTTAATGACAGTATATTTATTTTAAACATGTGCATAATATTTACATTTCAGTTCTACTCGCTCTACAACTGGATCACATTTCACTCTGTTTACTTAAACACTAACTGTGTAAACACTATACCGACAATAAGGTATCGTTACTCATTACAGACTAGTTCACAGGTAAAACACATGAGACTGACAGGTAAGTTCAACTTGACTCAGGTAATTAACTGTACATCATAGTAAGAAATAACCAGCATAACCAGTGGGATACAGAAACACTAAGGAATCAATTATAAATAACATAGTATTCAATGTCTCAATGTTTTCTTTTTATTTTTCAATTAAATATTTAAATAATACATCATTGATTGCGAGCACCTGGTTTCGCTTCTAGTTTTTTTAATGGAAGTTCGTGATGTTTCAATTGTTAGTTAATAAATGTATATTTGGTTTATTTTTCTGTATGCGTCCAACGTTTTCTTATTGTTGGCCAATGTCCATGGACTTACGGCCTAGAATATCGTCTTGGTTTTTCGATTTACTATTTTTTTCAAGTGACTTTTGTTCTAAATATACATTCATTGTGGTAGCTTTCACGTCCTTTTGTTTTTTTATGTTTTGTACGTTAATCTTATTTTTATTGCATATAAAATTTTAAACTATAATTACACATGCACAAGAATAGTCATATTTCTCCAATTTCGTTTAATTTGAAGAGTGGGTCCTTTAATGAAAGCAATGATTCTTTAGGTAACATATTTAACTTATTTTGAAGTTGATATGAATGTTTTTATTGATTATCGACAACAGTAAACATGAACATATACTATAATGTACCCATGCATTGTCATAATAAAATACCAAGGGCACAGCGTAACCAATAATTCATGTTCTGGAACTATCACCATCCTAGGAGATATATTATTAGCATACATAAAAAAGTATTCTTTTATGAATAGTCTTGAGTTATAATGAACATATTTATTTCCAATGAATATTGATGATATATCTTCAATGCTATCATTGTTATCAATGTCAATACTTTCAGTACATATGTAATTACTTGGTATGAGATAAATCTTTCCTTTTTCGTAAACTGTACTTCCAAGCATGTAGGAACTAATATTAAAATAATACTATTCATAAAAATTCCTCCCGATAGCCGCTAGACATTATATGAATATTCAATGACTCTATTATAATTGTTTATGATGTTTAAAAGCCGTTATCGGCTGACAACACCTCGAACATACTATACCCCATACTAAAACTGTAGTCATAAATTACCCTATTAAACCTAATCAACAAACATTGACTCGTGTAGCACAATACAATTAGCAGACAGGGTGGAAAAGGGTAACTGTTCTGGGTAATTGATTGTTCTGCCCTAAGAGATTGTAGACATCCGGGCACCTTGAACCTGCGACCTTTGCTGCCAGTTTAACAAGTTGTAAGTACTATAATTGTGTGTAAGTACAGAACTAACCACTGACCAATAATGCCTAACCCTTATGTTCAAACTATTAAATATGAATAAACATATGGTTAATGTTCATATGATATTACAGTGTAATTAAGTCATTAGATGTGTCTCCAGCTAGTCAAGTCTTTAAACCCATCCTTTGACCTAGTAACTTAATATAGAATTCAATAAACACAATTTCTATGTATACATATTTTGTTTATAGTTAAAACACTTATAAATGGATGCATGGGGTTGCATAGTTTGGACACATTTGATTTTTCTTATACTATGTGTTGAATTTGTCAATAAATAGAAATAAGCAATACTAATGTCTTGAATATATGTGCAATTTAAGTACATTCACCTTCATCGCAAAAACAACTCAGTAGGTATAGCATTCACTTTGTACCTAGTAGGTTGCAGGTTCGATCCCGGCCCTATAACACACATGATAGCAATATTAGGTGATCTTCTTGGTGCTTACTGAGCACTCAATATTGAATCAGTTAGGAAGATTGGTTCATGCTACGATAGGTGTCAGATGATGTACCCAAGTTATGAGAGTCATGTCAATAAGTCTGAATAGCGTGATATTTCAGTGAGTTGGCACTGCAAAAGCCACCAAGGTTGTGTACTGTTGCAAGCATACAACATTTCAAAATGACGTAGGCATGTGTTGAAGGACATTTAACCCAAATATAGCAAACAAAACATTGAACCTTCAATGTATTCTGTTTACACCAACTTTCCATACAACACAGAAAGATTAGGTAAAAGATGATGCAGCTACCCCCACCCCAAGTTTGTGTTATTGAAATCTATAAACAAGCCAGCTGGAACACTACCAATGGAGCATTATATTCAGTACATTCTTGTCAGCTAGATTTTCAGGATTGTATCCCTAATGAGAGGAGTTTGTTTATATAATAAAAAAGTAAATAGAAAAACCAAGACACGATATTCTAAGGCCGTAAAACCATAGACATTGGCGAACAATAAGAAAACGTTGGACGCACACACAGAAAAATAAACCAAATATACATTTATTAACTAAAAATGGAAACATCACGAACTTCTATTCAAAAACTAGAAGCGAAACCAGGTGCTCGCGATATGGTAAGCGTTTCCTGCTACGCATGTGCCACCCGCTGCGATGCCTCCGTGTCAATCCGGTGTATAGAACCAATATGGTCAAGTTCCACATGATTAGAACGAAATTGACAATATAACCTGATAATTGTCTAAACTCTTTCCATCACAGAGGTAATACTTAAACACATAAAAGATATGCAAGTCTAAACAATTTGAAACATTTTAGTTACAGTAAATTAAATGGTTATTTCAATACCGTACTCACAGCAAGCGCTGCCTAAAATAGGAGTCACGTCTGATTCACGACGATAGCATAAGATGAACTCCGAGGACTGCTAAATGTAATAAAGAAATGTTTCATTCATTATCACATTTTTAGCTATATATAGATATATCAAGTAATTAACTTGAGACCTTTTCCATTCCTCTACATATTTTGTATTTTACGCTTTATCAGTACATTGTGTGTACCAACACCAAAGACATTGGTCAATTGTTAAAGAAGTCAATTCGAAAAGTCAGACGATATTCTAAAGCCATAAGTCCATGGACACTGGAAAACAAAAGGAAAACGTTAAACGCACACAGAAAAAAAAACTGAATATACATTTATCAACTAAAAAGGGAAACATTACAAAATTCTATAAAAACCAGAATGCGAAACCAGGTGTTTGCGATATGGTTAGCGTTTCCTGCTACACATGTGTCACCCGACTATAACTAGATTGAAAACAGGAGAAAACTGTGTACAATCAGATGAAGATCGTATATTATACCAAACAAACTTCAATGGAATTTTTGTATCATAAAACAAATGGCAATTCAACATACTACATGCCCATCTAATATCTAAAAGAATATATTTTCAATCAAGGAACAATAAGACACCAGAATGACAGATTGACTGAGCGACCAACAAGTATGAAGTTAAGCAATAACAGATTTACGAAAATCACGAAAATAGTTGAGGCTAGCTTAAGCTCGATCATCTTTATTTATATGTGGAAATTTACAAACATTAAGCTCCCAGTAGAGCTTCTAGTTTGTAAGAAGAGGAATTTTGTCATATTTTCCTCTTCGTATGTGTACTAGTGGTGACCAGAGACAATATTTAAACAACTCTAAATCTCCAGGTTCCCCAAAAGGTCTATGCCAAGTTGGGTTGATATTGGCATAGCAGGCTTGGAGAAGCAAACGGGAGAGCCAGTGGCAGTATATCCCCCCGAAAAACAACCATTGTGCAGCCTTTTAAATCTTTGTTTAAAGTTTAAACTTTGTGTGCCCGTTAGATTTTAATTAATCATCCAAGAAAGCAAGCGACAGACGAACGGACATCCCGCGCGGCAGTTATATCCCCAGAAATTATTTTTAGGGGGATAACATTGATGGACACAACAATCACGCACATGATTTGTATGGAAATATTCCCCTTGGACTTTTAAGATCCAAATGGACTAAAACAGAACCCATTTTGCTCTCTCTCAATATTTAAAGTAATCAAGTGAATCCTTTAACATAAATACGACTTACCAATATGTAATAAAAACTTGCAAATGTACAACAATTTAGATAATTACAGTTCATCATTTGACTTTGCAGGTAGTAACTTTATTATAATGATAATTATAGATGAACTTGTAATATTTTAATCACATTCCTCCAATGTCTGTATATAATGACATTTGGAACGGTATCATTAAACTACCATCATTACATTCCTGCGCAGACATGCACAAATGTGTTTCTTGAGAAGTTAATAGATGACATTGTTTGGTTACTGTTGGTACATGTATACTATCTAAATATATAGGTGATGCAATTGTCGCTCGATTTAGTATATATACGGGATATATAAAAATCGACATGAGAAGGTAATGTATAAGTTTTGGGTACAGGATATCTTTGTGATGTCAATTATTTAATGTAAATCATCATTGCTGTTACACTTTCTAAGTAAAGAAATATCATTTAAAAATCACATATATTTATAACTTAATCAACTTTATTCTTTAATAGTAGTTCGTGATATTTCCTTATTTAGTCTGTAAACGTATATTTGTTTATTATTTTCTGCATGCGTCCAACATTTTCCTTTTTGTTTGCCTTTGTCCTTAGGCTTACGGCTTTTCATAAAGGCTTGCTTTTTCGTATATACTACTTAATCAAATGATACTTTTTATGCTGTTTATGGTATCTATAAAAGGGCTGAAACGTCATTTTTCATAATTAAATATCAAGTATTCAAAATATTCAAGATATTCTTGTAATAAAATTATACTTATCTAGTATTAATCTACATAATAAATACTGGATTGGTTTGTACTATAAGTGACAGTCTGGCTGTGTTTAATGGTTTGTATTGTAAGCAGCACATATATATTAGGATCATATAGATAATCTCTTTTTATATCTGTATGGTGTCAATTTGCTTCTGTAGGGTGCAATCGCATTATGCATAGTATTGTGTTACATCTCTTGCTTATTAATGAAATTTTGACAGCTAATAAATCATGATAATTAAGTCGCATAGTAAACGTTAAAATTATTAATGTTTTGCTGCAAGGAAAATTAATTTCATTTGATAAATTGAACAAGATCTGATTTCAAATTAAAAGATAAAAATCCAGTCTTATACATAGAGTTGTTTAAAAGGTTAATAGCTCTTGTGTTATTTGAATTAAATAGCCATTAACATCAGCCAAAAAAGCATCATATTTCATTTTATACAAACCACATACATGTAGTACAAAATAGATGATGATTCTTTATTCCTATAGCATTTATAACCTTAATGGAAGAACTCAAATCTGTTTATAAAAACAAAAAGATTCAGACTTACAATAAGTGTAGTATATTTCATGATTGATCAAAATTAACATAAATAATGTTTAACTTGTAAGCGTTGTTTACAAACGATAAAGGGTAAAGGGACATCACACATTTTACGAGTGCGAGAATTCACACTGGGCAACCCAGATCCAACTCAAACAGTCATTAACAATGATCTCCCAAGTCCCTAAAAACCTGTTTGAGCAATATTATTCAAGTGGCCATGACTTGATATTCCAAGTCCCTAAAAACCTGTTTGAGCAAGATTATTCAAAAGGCCATGACTTTGACAAGAACATACTAGGGAGCAAACAAGTGGTTCGGACTGGTGTGTGAATAGAGGGGGGGGGGGGACTCAGAGCAGGAGTTGAGTAGGAATTTCAAACGATAAAACCCTCATTAAACTTTTTCTAAATGCCTGAATTTATAGAATGGTAATACATGTATATGATCATTAAGGGAACTATAGACAATTTATTATTTCTCATACTTGCTGTCAATTATCAGTACGTTGAGTGCAAGTCCTGAGATGCACAACCTGCGTAATCTTCAACCAATCACTGTGCTGATCATATAAAATGTTAGACCAACAAAGACACATATAATGTCATTATACCCAAGACAGATTTCTTGGAACATATATATTACCAGCTGGTACCATGCAATACTCTGTACTTCATCCTTGTCCATAAGTAAATCGCACTTTATAAACTATTTAAACACGTTTTACCTTGAACATGTTTCTTGGAACGTATTCACCAGCTGGTATCGAGTAATACCCTGTACTATATTCGTGTCCATATGTACAATGAACTCATCAACTATATAAACTATTTAAACATGGCAATCTTAGGTCATTGAAAAAGCTAATGGATCTATTACATATGCACCGAGAAGTGCACACACACACCCTGTGTATATTTTGGTCAAACAACCGCCCAACCTGTTACACAATATTAATACCTTGACTTATAGTAGCATTAAATAATTCAATATTTGTTAACTTTAAGTCAATATTACATATACAGCATCTTAATCAAAATGTAATATTTCTTTGAAAGAAAATTGTGCATAAAAAGTATGTATAAAACAGTATTCTTAGGATCAACAGAACGAGAGACATTGACAAACAAACAATAACTCCGACAAAAAATGAAGCACCGGAACTTTATCAATTAAATCGCCATCACAACAATCATCAAGACTAGTAATCTAAGTATGTATATAACATTTCAAAATGAAAGTAAAGAATACATTGATCGTGCTGTCTCACTGCACACCACAGACACATTAACATGATACTCTACACTGCACCAACCGACACATTGACATGATACTCTACACTGCACACCACGGACACATTGACGTGATACTCTACACTGCACACCACCGACACATTGGCATGATACTCTTCACTGCACACCATCGACACATTGACATGATACTCTACACTTCTACATACCCTGACATCGATACATCCACACCACAGGCACATTGACATGATACTCTATACTGCACACCACCGACACATTGACATGATACTCTACACTGCACACCATCGACACATTGACATGATACTCTACACTTCTACATACCCTGACATCGATACATCCACACCACAGACACATTGGCATGATACTCTACACTGCTACATACCCTTGCATTGGTACAACCCGTCCTTCTTCTACCCAGAAATGCCAAGTGCTTGGCAGGGAGCAAGAAGATTACCGATTTTTAAAGTCTTATGTTTGACGTGCCGGGATCGAACCTACATCTACCGGAACACGGAGCGAACTCTCTACCACTTAGCTTCCGTG
>JAUMGZ010240973.1:0-10639 GCA_032359645.1 Pododesmus macrochisma | reverse complement strand
TATATAATACACCATACAGATACAACTAAGTGTAGTGGATTATATTGTACACCATGCAGATATCATCTAAGTGTAATTGATTATATTGTTCACCATGCAGATATCATTTAAGTGTAATTGATTATATTGTACACCGTACAGATATCATCTCAGTGTAATTATTATATTGTACAACATACAGATATCATCTAAGTGTAATAGATTATATTGTACACCATGCAGATATCATCTTAGAGTAATTGATTATATTATACATAATACAGATATCATCTAAGTGTAATTGATTATATTGTACAACATACAGATATCATCTAAGTGTAATTGATTATATTGTTCACCATACAGATATCATCTAAGTGTACTTGATTATATTGTACACCATACAGATCTCATCTAAGTGTAATTGATTATATTGTACACCGTACAGATATCATCTAAGTGTAATTGATTATATTGTACACCATACAGATATCATCTAAGTGTAATTGATTATATTGTACACCATACAGATATAATCTTAGTGTAATTGATTATATTATACACCGTACATATATCATCTTAGTGTAATTTATTATATTGTACACCGTACAGATATCTCTAAGTGTAATTGTTTATATTGTACACCATACAGATATCATTTAAGTGTAATTGATAATATTGTACACCATACAGATACAAAGATGAATGCACCACTGCACCCGTCTGGTCAGTATGCCGATTTAAAGCCGAACTATCAAGCTTACCTTGACCCAAGATATCCAACCAAAAAAACTAAAAAGGTGTACAGCAGGGGTAACCTGCAGGCTCAACTTTATAACTTCCTAGAGAGACCAACGGGCTGGAAATGTTTCATATATCACTTCACCGTGTAAGTATCACACACACGCACTGACTCACGCATACACGCACGTACACACGCATACTTCTTAAAGAGACTGACGGGCTGGACATGTTTCAGTCATATATCACTTCACTGTGTAAGTATCACACACACACGTGCACACTTATGTTTTAGAAGATGTTTGCAATTTGTCAGGTGTCCCTTTTTGGTCACATAGTGGTTCCCCTAGGGGCCAACAGCGAGTCCCATCATTTAAAAAAAAACAAGAATGCCCTTACTGCGAGGATGCTTCTTGCCGAGTTTGGTCTAGAAATATGAAAAGTTGACGATAGACGAACGGACGGACGGATTGGATTCCTATGTTATAAATACACTTTGTTGCCCTTTTGCAATGATGCAATTATGTTTGTATAATTTTAAATCAGATTTTCGTATCTTGTTTGATATACCAATATTAAATAAATATTGTAACATTGTAAAATAAATACTGTAACATATGTATGGCGTGTTAAACGTTGCAAAATTCGACGATTTTAAATTTGTATTTAAAAAGTACATTTTTGCATTCAATAAAAAAAATTGCATTCATTCATACCGCTTTTCTTCACGACTTATTGCCATTTCTATACTATATAAGGTCGCTGTTCAATGGGAATCACTAAACTCTTACACGTGAAGAAGAAGAAGAAGAAGAAAAAGAAGAAGAAGACTTGCTTCGTAGGAATTCATTCATTTTAAACAGAACTTTAACTGTCAAGGACGCAAACCTGTAAGACTACCTGACAGGCGCATTATGCTCCGTTAACGACACTCCTGACTATCTGTATGTTGATGATGATATCCCGTGTTCGTGATGGGCTTTATGGTAATGGTTATGCATCTTGTGCTCAGTGTCAGTGTCTTGTCATAAATAAATATTTATTTTGTATTTTCCAGGTTTATGATGGTGCTTGTCTGCCTTATCTTCAGTGTCTTGTCAACTATAGATGATTTTTCAGATTTTGCCATGAAAACATTGTATTACATGGTAATATTTTCATATCATTGATATGTCGATATAATATTTTATCCTATTTATATTATCTATGCAAATTAAAACAAAAGTCGTTTTATTTATCTAACTCACTAGACAACGCCCTTTAAAAAAGGAAAAGCGTTAAGTCACAAATAGCAATAGTCACAAGTATTAGCTTCCCAGAAAGCTAGATGCGGCTACGCAACAGCTTACTCATAGATCAGAAAGAGAAGAAAAAAGAATACAATATCATGAATATTCAGCAGAGCTACAATTGTTCTTTGGAAGACTCTCAATCATGTAATTTGTTCTTTACAATGCTAAAAATGCTAACTTTAGCGGGGCATTTAAATAAAAAATAGTATTTTCTTTCTGTTGAATTCAAGTTACTGATAATTCTCTTGCCGCGTGAACATTAGTTACAATTATGGTTCATTTTGCAAAAATTATGACAAATTTGGTTTCTGTCAAGTTTATAGAACCTATGTAGTGCTTTGGTCATTTAAAGAAATAACACTTATCACTTATGCACCTTTTGTAATAATCATTTTGTATCATAGTCCAAAGTAAGATACCTTTTCATGCTTCTGAATGCAACTTTTTAAATAGTAAATTGTAATAAAATCTTATTGATAAAGATCTGCCATATCTTGTTTATAACATAAGTTACTCTAACGTGTAATAAATTAATATAAGTATTCAGTCCTAGTTGCTTTCAAAAACTCGTCTTTCTTGACACCATGCAATTTAATTTTCCAGTCGTTGTTTTTGTTGATGTAAAAATATTGTCTCAATAGTGATTATAGTGCGTATGAAAAGTATTATAAACCATTTACTTAAAATACTTATATGTTCCTTTTAATTGAATATTCCTGTTAATAACATAAATGACAAATGGGCTGTGCAATTAGGAAGAACCAACTGTATTATATACACGCTTATGGAACTCGACAAAACTGTTTTCGAACTTGTTGCAGCGGATTGATGATTTGCATCGTATTTTTCTTTTGGTTAAAATCGCTGTCTGTTAAGAAACTAGCGCTAATGCACACAGCAAATGAATACGCAAGAGAAAATCCGAGAAATTACAAATCAGGCCACTCGTCGCACCTTGGTCGATTCCGTGTATGACATCCCTTGATACGCTTTGCGGGAATTCCTAATCCATTCCGCGGATGAATAAGTCAGAGAAATCCGAGAACTAAGAAAATTATGAACAGACAAACGTTTTATATAAAGCTTATATGTGATTATGAAGATTTTTCGGGTGCTCTCGGAATTTTTCTTTCTAATTCAGACTTGCAAAAGAATCCGCGAAGTCAACCAGTCCATTTCCGTAATTTGCTTTGAATATTAGTTCGACTAGTATACGATTGTAAGAAACGGGTTTACTGCTTGATACAATTGCTGGAGCATTATGACTTGGATACAAAATGGCTCGTTTTGCTTATGAAAGTAAATACTACCCTCATAAGCGGCGTAGCAATTTCATTATTTGACGTGTATAGCTAACGTATGTACCATTGCTTTGTGCACATGAGCTTATGTTTTGTTTATAAAACTTTGATCACAACATCATATGCAAACAACGCATACATAATTTCCAATGGCCTCAACTGGCATTTAATATATACTCAGTCAGACAAATTATTTCAGGAATTTTTTAGCCCACGTGTAGGACATTCGGACAAGGAAGCAAATTTAATTTATTTTTTAAATAGAAAACATAATCACACATAACTCACATACTTTAAATGTAAGTGTATACAATCTGTTCACAATATACGACGCTTATAATGAATAAACGTTAGCACAGCATACTTAATTTCAATATTTACTCTGTATGTTAAACCTTACAGGTAAACACTAATTACAAATTAAAAGAGGAAATCCTCTTGTCTTATTTTGAACTTTCTAAAGGGTTACTTGAAACTTTTACCTAAAAGTTTACTCGTAAAGTATTCAAAATAGATCAAATGAATTATATATCACAATAAAGCATTCATTTTTGTTAAATATCTCAATACACAGTCTGAAAATTCAAAGACATCAGAGAAAAACAAGAGCCATTTAAGTGAGTTTGAGTTTGGTCCACGCCCAGAAGGTCCCATTTTTACATGGTTAGTCGTAACGGCCCTAGCTTGATATTCAATCTAGATAAAGATTATCCGAAAAGGTTGTCTCCCTTTTTGGTTTTACTTTGTTTTCAAACTAGAACTGACTCCTTATCATAACCCTTTTTATTTTTGTTTGTTGGTTAAATTGGGGCTTAACGTCACGTCCAGAAGAGTTAACCGATATCGTGACAAAAGATCAAAAAGGAAAAACCAAACGAAAGGACAGGGAGAGAGGCGGCGACAGGAACGAGAAATCAAAGTAATAGGGGTAGTGCAGAAAGATGAAAGAACTCATGCAACGGCGTTTCCGCCAACTCTTCTATTGAACTTTACATAGGGATCTGTATTGTGCAAGAGAGTTAAAACTCCCTGTACACGGGACCGCCAGCTTAGCGTCCCCTCCGAAGGACATGCTGATCTTTGTTTGGCCTCGAATCTTCAACCTGTCTGATTTTGGTGAAACTTTTTTTGAACATTAAGGGGTCACTGTAAGATTACATAAAAGTTAATATACTCTTCTCTAGATCATTCAATTTTGAATGGTCATGCCAACTTTCAAAAAGATCTAACAATAAATAAAGGACACAAATGGTACGAAACCGACAACTTATTGAAGTAAATAAAATTACTGTTCTGTGTATAAATGTTACAAGATTTCTCTGACAATCATTCATTACATTTTAACTAGACACCCAATCTTAAAGTCTCCTACATCAACGGTGACTTCAAACGGTTTTATAACACATTCTTAGTTAAAAAAAAAATTAAGAGAAAAAATGTTGATTTTATAAGGGTTGTAATAAAACATAAAAACAAACACTTTACATTTTAATTTTACGGGCGTTATACGTTATCGCAAGATCTCCAGGTTCAGTTATTGTTCTTCTTAACGTTATTACTTGTTAATATTCCGGACGTCTTTTATTGTTTATCTTCAAATGTTATTTACCATCGCATGGCAATGCCACCATATATATCCCAACCGAATTCAGTTGGCATTCATATCGCATGTGAACGCAATCACTCATTGCTTATCATGTTTATAGAAAGACATGAATGCAATATCGACAAAGGCAAATTTACCATGAAGCGCGCTATAAATACTGATATCCACCATTAGCACAGCAAACTTAATTTCAATATTTACTCTTTATTTTAATCTTACCGTTAAACACTAATTACAAATTAAAAAAGTGAAAGAGGAAATTATCTTGTCTTATTTTGAACTTTCTTAAGGTTACTTGAAACTTTTACCTAAACTTTTACTCGAAAAGTATTCAAAATGATAATGAAATCTAGGTTAACTCGAAACATATTGAAACAACAAAATTGATTGAAAGCAAGATAAAGACACACTATTTAATTGATGGATTGGTTTAGAAAGAAATTGTAAACCCTTCATTAAGTAAATCTAATTCTTCCATCTACATAGTGTTAACAATGACCAGTAGGTTTTGGAATAAAATTTTTGTATAAAAGGTTTTAGTTTTGTTTGTCGCTTACCAATGTAAGTAGACCTTTATATTATTCACAAAGAGGTTAATTAATCCTGATGTAATAGGAAACTATAGAGCAGCTGGTTAATAAATAAAAGCAAATAACAAATGTTCTTAATTTTGAACTTTAAAAATGCATTTAAATATGGTTGACTTAATATATCTTAATTGCTTGTATCATATTATTAAAGGTTTAAAGTAGGTACAATCAAGTGTATGCATATCATGTATCTGGTTTATGCCTTATGGTACAATATGAAGGGGTAATATTGCAGCACATCCCGTAATCGCTCGCGGCTATTGATTCGTTTCACGGCATTGACGTCATCGCTTGAAAAAGATGAATGCAATATGTCAACATTTTAATAAGATTTTAATAGCAAACTATAAAGATATATATGCCTTCTTTTCTGGTAGTTGTGGTTTTCTATTTTGTCTTCATTTTGACTTTACAATACAGATGTGTATTCATCTTATTCTATTTATGAATACTTATTTATGTTTTTTGCTATTCTTTTGGTTTCATATGTTAGTATGACTCCGTTTACAATGTACTATAAACTGTATAGTCTACAGCATATCTATATTACAAACTTGCAGGGAAAATGTTGCTTCTAGAATGAAAAATATACTGTTCTTATTGCACTTAAGTAAAATAAACAGAATTGTTGCACTTAAGTGAAATCAACAGTTTTTTAAGTTAAAATAAATATTTGTTTACATATGAGTGATAAATATTCGTCTTGGGCTATTCCAGTCCCGAGAAAAGGTCATGTTCTGAGAGTGTAAATATAAATATTATTATTTATCGAAATTAGGTATTTTGTTCTAAATCTGTCGTCATATTGACTGATTAGCTGTTAAACTAATCTATTTAACAATCAATTTTACACTTAAGAACATAAAAATTTTATTGCACTGAAGTGCAATCGTTTTTGCACCAAAGTAAAATGAAAAAAATATTGACCTGAAGTGAAATTAAAAAATTAGTGACTTTAAGTGAAATAAATCAGTTTTTGCACTTAAAGCTGTAATATTCTCCAAAACGATACATTCCAATTAGCCAAAATCAGCTACAAACGTTAAGTAAATGCATAGATTAGAATAGAAATAACAGTTGCATGTATATAAAATGTGATGTAATCGCGTAAACAATAGATAGAAATCGGGTATTTTTCTGTTGATGCTGCCTAATTAAAATTCGGCACCTTGACCTCCGGAAATCACCGAAGTTTTTGTATAGTCCAACGATTAAGCTGGTCGCCTAAAACTACCGTTCACAATATTATTTACTTGCGCAGCCTAGCTCGACCTGAGCATTTTTCACAAAGACATTCCAACCCACATCGCCAACAATCGCTATGCCATGCACGTGTACGTGTTTACAAATAATATTCGACCGGTATACCTTCGTTAAATTAATCGATGTTCTAATTCACTTCGTTTCAGCCGAACATTAAAAAAAATTAACACAACTCTTATATATGGTGACACTACCTGTCTGGTTCTTTATCAACTGAGCGTGCGCATGCTTAGTAAAGCTTGTCATAAAGCTCACGACAGGGTCATCGGAATAAGGGGCTTGACTTCTCGCCATTTATTATCATCCATGCAAAAATGCGATAAATCGAAAAAATTACTTTGAACTCCCTTATGTGTTTCCTTTGTCGGTTGGCAAATCAGTAAAACATTTGCTCACGAGAAAAGAATTATTAATCATTTTTGTTTCTCAAGTTTCCAAAAAGTAGTAAAGTGGAAGAATATTATCGCTTCAAGTAGAAAGGTGCCAAAGGTGAAAGTATGTGTGTCGTAGTAAAGAGACCAACAGCTTCTACAAAGGCTGTAACAGCTTGATACCTTTAGTTGTATAATTTGATTTAAACACATGTTTGAGTAACGTTTTAAATGTGCTTGCAAATATGTAACTCATCTTTTATTTTTACTTTCGTTTACATTCCTGATCTTTGCTCGCATTAGCGTAGTAGGACATCTTAAAAAAAGAGCAAAATCATAATAAGCATTACAATTACAATACATGTGTCATTGTCTCACGTTACCTTCATATAAATTACATTAGTGCAGTATGATAACATATAAAAAGCCGTTATATTCTTCGTATTTTAACACTCAGTTTGTCAAGGTTAGTTTTGAGTGCATTAAATTCGCCACTTTAACTATTGCAAGAAACAATACGTACGATGCATTTACTGACATGCAACATAAATAAACGGCAATAGGAAACATTGACACACCAGGACAGGCAGAGAAACAGCAACAGACAATTGAAAACTGATTTGAAAGAGTCAAGTGAATTAATTACATGCATCATATGTCATGAAGAGAGGCGATGCATGTATAAAAATGATGCTACAACATAAACATTCAAATGCACCAATCTAATAAATAGCTACTCGACTCGATGCAGCGGAAATCTCAACAGCACCGATGTTATAAGGACCTTTAATACATTCATTCAATATGTAAACAATCCGTACCAATATATCCCTCAAGTGGTTTCGGCAAACATATAAGATAAATTTATATATAAATAATAGACCGATTGCGTGATCGTGATGTTCTATTTTTTAGCCAAACGGCCGTATGACACGTGACGTGTCACTTATTGAATCGTTAAAATAAACTGTTTGGAGATCGTTTGAAAAGGAGACATTGACAAGATACCCAATATATGTATAGATTTGTTATGTTGGTGAACATTTTGAAATTGGCAACATTTACAGTTGAATGGTTTTTCATCATAATTGTTCTTTAAATTTCACACTTAATATTAATTAACATTTTGTATTGATATGCATGTCAAAATAATATTCCAGCTACAGACCCGCTACAGAAATATATAAACGTGCACTGTACATTGTACAAATATTGTTGTTTCCACCGTGTAACGCATGTTTTATGCATTTATATAAATTCACTTTGAACATCTGTTGTGACTCTTCTTTTTATTCACGCTACATGATCAGTACTAGAGTACAAAGAAAATGTGTATGTTTATAATCAGTAAGAGTAAGTGAAAATGCAAATGAAACTACAATTAAACTGGCCTTTGCAGCTTGTAAACACAAAATTTGCGGCCATTTTAAGTGTGACCCAGATATTTTAGGAGTTTTACTTCGTGTACGATCAATTATTCTGTGTATCGGAGCTTTCATGGCCAAACGACTAAACGTGATAACACAAAAGAACTGGCATATAGCCGAGCAGA
Source organism: Pododesmus macrochisma (assembly GCA_032359645.1). Taxonomy (NCBI): domain Eukaryota; kingdom Metazoa; phylum Mollusca; class Bivalvia; order Pectinida; family Anomiidae; genus Pododesmus; species Pododesmus macrochisma. The sequence continues at coordinate 1,944 of JAUMGZ010240973.1, read as the reverse complement.
CGATATAGTGGTATTAGCTGTTCCTAAAATAGCCGCAACTTAGCCATAACTACATGGTTGCCGCCGGTGAGGTCCTCGACTGCTTGTGCACACAGGACCTGTACAACCATAAAGGCGAAGATAGAGCATCCATCTTTGTTTTATTTTCAAAATAAATATATCACTTTTATTGTAGCAATTCTTTTATTAGATTTTTAGTGACTTCAGAATAAACCAAATAAGTCAAAAATATGAAGTAAATTAACAGGAAATATAAAGTGTATACGTGTGTTCACCTTTGTACTTTTTGTCACGATAATGAGTATAAACTTTGTACTTCCTCAACATTCAATACATCACAGACGACAGTGATGGATGACAATTTGTATGCTATCGCGATGACGCCGACAGCAACATAAAAACAGCAGTCGTTTTACATAGGGCTGATAAAGCCAAGAAATATGTACAGGTAAAACACCTAGATTTTTGTGAATGTTCTCGTTATCACAACCACAACTGCACTACAAAATAAACTTCGCAGTATATTTTTGTGCTTATCGCATTCAACAAATAAGACTCCACGCATTTCAATATTTCGTGTACAGTTTTGACAAAAGGTTTTGTGAATTAAATGTACGATTTTCAAAAATATCATTTTACAGTGTATATATTCATGAAACAAACACAACATATATAGAATTCAGTTAATGGCAGTCCACTGCATTTACATGATTTCAGTTTTAACAAACCACTTGCCTGTCATTTAATGACAAGTACAGTAAAAACTGTAATACAAAATGAAAGACAAGAAGATAATTATGATGCTTTGTACTATGGATCACACGGCAACTTCATATTTCTACATTTCTACGTAATACTATATATTCATTGTACATATAACGGGCATAGTTATATTTGCATATAGAAAGTCAAAACAAACAAGAACATGCTGCTATTGAATGTACATATCTGATAGCTACATGTACTTTATATTTGTGTTACAACATAGGTATTACATATGGCACGTATGCAGGGTTCATAATCAATTGAATACAATATTTTTACATCGAGGTTTTCGTATCAAATTGGTATATCACTGCATACAATCATTGTATAGCCATTTACAACACAAACAGTATATGACAACAAAACAGGAATGTAAATATCTTTTTTCTTTGTGCAACGTTTAACATAATTTGATACAACGCATCAATAAAAATTGACAAGCTGAAGGCCAGTGGAATCCTTTTAGACACAAGATAAGTCAACAAAACAACAGGAAGAAGGACCAATTAACAATTAAGATGACACGACGGCGACAAGATATTTTAGATTAAAAAGGGTTAAACGTAAATTCAACTCCCTGCTCTGTTTCATAATGTTTCCACAGAATTTCGAAAACTAGGAAATAAACAACAAAAAGACAACCAGAGAGGCACATAATAGTAAGTACGGGACAGGACATTATAATTAAGTAACAAATAGTTGGTCTCTCTTTGAAACGGTTTCAACATTTTTTATTTAAAATGCAAATTGCAATCTAAAAAATGCCACAACTAAAATATAATACCCATAAGACGAAAGAACCAATATCCTGTTTAAAAAATATTAAACAGAACATGCCACTAATAAATATAATACTTATAAGTGGAAATATCCAATACTCTGTGTGAGATACCCTTGTCCTGAATTCTAGGTCTAGCTCCATGGCAACCGTCATTAAAAGACGCTTAATGGAAAATGATTTTATAAATTAAGAATAGACAATACCTCAAAAGAATAGACAAAACTATATAGCAAAGGAAGGTGGAGGGGTGTTAAATATCACGATGGTTATGAAGGACAAAAACCTCACCCCGCGACCAGCGGCGGTGACCGTGAGGGCTATACGTGTTCGCCTCGCAGCTGGTACACTGGTGAGGAATCCGGTTCGCTGGATCGAATCCCGGTGGCGTCACAACCCAA
>JAUMGZ010240972.1:8192-20820 GCA_032359645.1 Pododesmus macrochisma | reverse complement strand
TAGGAGAAGAAGTCGAAAATGTGAAAAGTTAACGACGACGACGACGACGGACGACGGACGACGACGGACGACGGACGACGGACGGGATTAGTATTGGAAAAGTCCACCTTGGACCTTCGGTCCAGATGGACTAAAAATATATCAAACAGTTTAATAGTTATGCTCTGGACAAAGGGTGGACGGATGGAGGGACAGACGGACGCAGGCGTCGACTATATGCTCGCTGGAAATTTTTCGGGGAGCATAAAAAATAAGAACACAAAGGTTATATATTCATACATTGTACACTGTACAGAAGAATTTTCTATCTGACTACATATCTGTACATCTACACCCAAAGATGATCTCCCATTCAAACTGTATTAATTGTAAATATTACCTTTTCTAGTAGTTCTAGACATGGTGTGTTATCAGTAAAAGTGATGTGGGAAAACTCTATATCTTCTTGAATATACTGAAAAGTACAAAGTTACGTTTCTTAAATAAGTGAATTCTCTTTTCTTTCAAAACAAAATTGGCATTGTCACTAAAATTCGTCATGAAAAAAACAACATAATTTTCATGACTATGTAAAAATTCCTTTTCAAGATAAATATTATCAAACTATTTTAGTTGTTTTTTTTTTCTTTAATATTAATAGCGAGATATGTCTAGACATCAAATGTACATGTAACCAACATTTGATTGTTTCAAGTGTACAAATGATTCTTTTGTTTATGGGGAAGTAATGACAACAATGTTTATAAAAATAAATGTTCAAGATGACATTCACTGATAAACCCATTACATTTGTACTTCACGCTTAACATCTTGATAATGTGATAAACAAACAAGTTAAATACAGGATATCCCAGTACTTACAAATTCCTGTTCCAAAGCAAATACATAATGATTGAAAAATCTATGTAACTTTTTGATAATGCGATAAAAAAACAAATTAAATACAGGATATCCCAGTACTTACAGATTCCTGTTCAAAAGCAAATACATAATGATTGAAAAATCTATGTAACTTTTTGATAATGTGATAAAAAAAACAAATTAAATACAGGATATCCCAGTACTTACAGATTCCTGTTCCAAAGCAAATACATAATGATTGAAAAATCTATGTAACTTCTCATTTGTGTAGTTTATACACAGTTGTTCAAAGCTGTTTGTCTGAAATTAAAAATACATTGATATTAAACTTCACATAAATTAAAAACTGTTTGTAAAACATGCATATGTCCCAACAAATTGAAAGTTTAGGCAAATTAAGGCAAATAAGTTGAAATAGTAAGTAAGTTACATATATTTTCATATGAAGCCACAATAGGTCATTGTGACCTGCTTTTAATTTTGTCTATAGAAGAAAAACCACACATGAAGTTTCAAGTTTGTAGGACTTAAACTTCCACATAAGCAGAATTGATCAAAAAGTGTAACAAAGATCTATATCTAGGAAAACTAAAATCAATTAACTAAAAAATCTAGGTCACAAAAGGTCAAAGCGACCTATTTTTGATTTTGAGTGTATACTGTCCAAGGAGACACTACAGTTTCTAGACTGTGGGACTTAAAATTCCATGTTAAAAGAATCAACCCAAACCTCTAAACAGACAGTCATGGATGCAAAGACAGAAAAAGAATACTTAAAATGTTTTATATTCAAATTTGGTTTACGAGCATAGGAATTGCATATACATGTACATGTAGATAATAACAATCATGATCAAACAAACTGATGCACAAAGATTAAACTCTTCTATATATGCTCTGAACTTATGATTCAAGTGCAGTTAACTAGTGTGACATATTTGGAACTGGACTATAGTGAAATTCAATTAAATCACAATTTTATTTGTGAATTGGTGTAAAAAGGGAATATGTGGTTTCACCAAATATCTTTGTGAATTTATGTAAATGCTTGTTTGATATTTAATCTCACTGTATAGTGTCATAATATGTGATTAGTTTCTATAGAATACATTATCACCTATAAATGGTATATTTTACAGGCTTTAGAATTAACACTGAATCACTGTTAATTGAAAATAATTGATAAAACTAAGTGTTCTTTTACTAAATACTAGATATTGGGCTAATATCTAAATGTTACTCTATAATGATGCATATAATGGTGCACTTTAAATTGGTGTTATACAGACAACTAACAATAATTTCATAATCAATTACGTGTCCCCTGTTAATGATTCATAACACGCGGCTACAGGCAGCAAACACATGCATTGTACATATGGGAATTATATGCAGGGTAACATATTTGCCATTAAGGTCCAACATAATTGATTTCTGGGTTTTTATAACTCTACAGATTTAAATATGAAATCACTGGATAATATCTGACTAACTCTGTTCTAAATAGTAAAGACAAGGACCCTGAACCATAGTCGCAGTAAATATATGTAGCACATTAAAACACACACAAGTCATTACTAGTAATAAGTGTGAAGCACTAGAGTCCTCCGCTCCTTAATTGACGTCTTTGTAACTTGAAATAAGACTCTATGACCTAAAGTGCATTTAAAGTTACACATTATTGATCATAAGTTGCTTACAACTTTATAAAGCCTAATTTTTTCAACTTCTAAAATACTGTAGTTATAAACATAAGTTACAAGGTTGAAGCAACTACTTAAAAATATTGCAAAACAGACCACGAATTGTTGTTCATTTAACAAATAATTGTCATCAAAATGAAATCACATTTTCTTTATTTTAACATACAGGGTCTGTATTTAAGATAAAAAAAACTGTATGTACAATAGAATTCATACTTTATATTAGTCAAATGAAAATCACTGATACACATACACTGGTTGGAATAAGCATACACTCCAATTATATTTTCGTCATTAGATTTTTTTGAAATTTTGTATAATTTCCCCTTTAAAATGTCCTAGTGGCGTCCAATGGGGTAGGGATCAAGCTTCCACATTTGAACTAAACTGTTTGCCCTTCTGCGAAGGATGCCTCCAACCAACATTCATTGAAACTGGTCATGTGGTTGTTGAGAATGGGAACAGATGAAAAGCCTCTTTGCTAGAGTGTTAAACCTGACCCTAACAGGGGTAACCTATTTCAGACTAAAACTTCATGCACCAATTAAGGTTACTACATATAATTACACATGCAAACATTAAGCTTTGCTGTTTACAAGAAAAATATTTTTGAAATTATGTAAAATGTTCCTTAATTTGGTCCCCTAGTGATGCCTCTTGAGGACCCAGTCCTATTTTCTTAACAAATCTGAATCTTCTTTGCATAAGTATGCTTCCTACCTAGTTTGGTTGAAATTGGTCAAATGGTTTTGGAGAAGCCAAAAATGTGAAAAGTTAACCTGTGTATGTTATACCAGCAGTGTTGAAATTTGACCCCTAAACCTGTCACCCCTTTTTCACCCCAAAGACACACCTTAAACAACCTTGATTCTTCATGCCCAAAGGTTACTACCTATAAAAGCATAAAGGCTCTAGGCCTTTTAGTATATCACAAGACTTTTTAACTTCACCAAATTTCCCAATTTTTGGCCCACTAGTGATACCCCCTGAAAGCAAAGTCCAATCATTTTAACAAATCTGAAATCCCTTTGCCTAGGCATGCTTCCTACTAAGTTTGGTTCAGGTACAGTATACAGATAGTATATCATGTTGAACTTTGACATCATAAGGCATAATCTTTTTTTGAACACAGGGTCATGCCTAGCATAAACTTTAGTTTTCTGTGGCCCAAGGATATTACATATTAAAGCATTGAGATAAAGACCTTCTTATTCATTTGTTTGGAGTCAAGTTTTGAAATTCGGTCAAATTACACCCCATATTTGGGCCCTGGCAAGTGGTACTATTTAAAGGTTGATCCCCCTCATTTGATCAAATCTGAATTTTCTTTACCTAGTGATGCTTCCTACCAAGTTTGGTTGAAAATGATACAGTGGTTTTGGACTCTAAAGATATACATAGAATATATACATGTACTGAGTCACTGACTGATCAAAATACTGACCTTTGCCTAGAGTGATCATTTTTCAACATGGAAATTACTAGACCTGTACCCTATAGACTGAATGACAGCAATTAATTAGGTATATATAAATGTTAACATTTACACTTAAACAGAGTGTATAGGTATCTGGAGATCCAATATAAACATCTCACAATATGGTAACTCCACAGTGGTGAAGTATATAAACATTGCAGGTGAAGATAAGACAGAGGTATCATATAGGGGGATCACCACAGATCACCCTTCATTTATATGATAGAATAAAGAGCAACCTTTCATCTTATCTTTCCTCTATCATCTGTATCATATACCAAGGTTTTCATGGCTTTTCAGGATATAAGTTCATTTTGAAAATTCTCTTTCAAGTTGTTTTGAATTCTAAATATATTTACATGAAGGCCCTTGTGAATTCTTTAAAAGCTGCTTCATGTTCATCATGAGGTAACTAAATTTAGTAAATCTAAATAAAGCGTGTTCTTGTTTTGAAGAATCTTATACATACAACAAGTGGTTGACTTGTAAAACAATCTAAACGTAACATTGAATCTTATAGAATAAGTGGTGGTAAAATAATCTAAATATCATGATCACATTTAACTCAGCTTGATGTTCATAATACAAGAAGCACAAGTTTACTCTCAACAATTGCAATGATGCATTTGAAAGTAACAAAAAGCCCATGGCCATTGGGTTGACATTGTTGAACTTAATTGACAACAACAGGAGTAATCTGTTTTTAACTCCAGGGTCACACAATGCAATGACAAACTTGGTTCTCCATGCCCCGAGGTTAATTACTTCTTATGCAAGAACTATGCTTTAGACCATCTTAGTACAGTTTATTGGAAATTTTTCACATTTTGGCCAATTAGTCTGGCCTCCGAAGGTTAATTGCGCCCTGTCATTTGAACTAATCTTAATTAACTTTCCCTAAAAATGCTTCCTGCCATGTTTGGCTGAAAATTGTCCAATAGTTTTGGAGAAGAAATTGAAAATGTGACAATTTACAGAAGGATGGACAGGATTTGTGTAAAAAAAAGTATAATTTGGACCTTTGGTCAGGATGGACTAAAGTTAAGAAAAGAAACTTGTAAAAAATAATATAATTATTTGCAAAATCACTGTCAGTATAACTGTTCCCTTTAAAAACTATACTTATATATTTAGTTGAAGCAAAATTACAATGAGACAAATAGTTACTAACCATACATCAAAACTGCATCACTTCAATAATAAATATACAGTAAATAAACAAATCAATTAATAGCTAAAAAAGTTGAATGGAGTTTTTTTTCCTCATATATATATATATATTGTAAAAATGAACTGTCTGTTTATGTTCAATCTTTTATGTACATAGAATATTAACTTGCACAGTAAATCAGTTTTACATGTGTTTAATGCATGTATAATCATTCAGACAAGGGGCATTAATTTATTTATAGAATTTAATGTTTATCAAAGTGTAGGTAAACAAGTTGTTTTAACATTATAAAGCTGTGTGGTCATGGAGTATTCTACCTGCTGATACATTGGTGCCACCTGCTTTCTAATGTGAACTTTGTATGTTTGATATCTTTCTGTGGTGAAACAGGGGTCATCAATGTACACAACATGAACCACATGCATTTGCCAGTAATAACATAAAAACTGAGAAATTATATTCCAGATGGCTCAAAATCATAATCCAGGAACAGTCTAGATTTAAAGTATCAAAGCTTTATAGGTTTGCAAAAAAAAATTAGTTTTCTTTTTATCGCTATCCAGTGCAGTCGCCCTCAAAAATGCAGGACCCATTTTCACAATGAATATTAGACATACATGTATGTATATAGACTTTGAATCATACTAGGAAGCAATTTATTGTCAACACTACTAAATTCTGTCTCTCTGTGACATTGTCATAAAATCAGCCATAATAAATTAATATACAGTAAATATATGGCTTTATACACATGCCATTTCATTTCTTCACGATTAGGCTTACAATAGCACTGTCCTAGCACGACTGTCTATAGCTACACCACAAACTTACAATTGCAGTGTCCTAACATGCATTTGCATTGACTGTCTGAACATGACATTTCTACAACACTGACAACTTATAAATGTAGGATTATAATGCAAAGAGTACTTTTCACCTGATATAAATTAGATTTTTGTCCTAATTCATCATAGCACTTTATAAGTATATAAATACTACACATCTTATATAGCCCTAAACAGTGACAAGTTAATTTGTATATCAGCCCCTTGGATTATACAAGTCAGATGGTGTGATTGGCTGTCTCTCAATGCATTATATGTGTCATAAACACAACCTCTACAAGTTGCCAAGTTTCACAGGGTCAAACTTCTATTAACCTTTTTTATTAATATCATAACATTGTGAATTAGGAATGTGATAAACATGTCTACCAGCATGCACATCAAACAGTGAGTTGTACTCATGTCAAAACATGGCTGTAATCTACATCAACTCAGTGTTATCATCACACACAAGCACTACTGTAACATCTTCCTTCCTCTTTATCAAGATAACATGTTCACCCCTCCCTTCAAAATATATTTTAAGAATTTGGATGATTTTCTAGGTCATGTTTTACATAACATCCATTCAATAAAATATTTATCATTGACTTGGTGTGAGCTCTATCCTATCTTCAGTACGCCCTCTATGTATACACAGTTCAAATTCTGCACGATACAGGAAATTAGGGCACGTTTCAAAGATTTAGTTTCCATGTTCTGAAGATGGATGTGAATGTTGGCAAAGATTTCATTTTTAAAAGATTTCGTTTAACATTTTCATAAAGTTTGCCAACAAATGTACCATAACAGAGGAAGCAAATGCTATTTTTTATAACACGTACAAATAAGTCGTAGAATTTGCATGACTGTTTGATAATTAAATATATCCACATATCCCTATACATGTATATTTAAAAATTTGACATGTTGATTCTATGAAGGCGACTAGATTAAGCAAATTATGACTTTCAATCGAAAGACAAAGCATGAAAGACAATGACAGAATACTCTGAATACTTCAAGTTTGAATTTAAGATTGCAAATGATCAATATTTATCTTCATTGCAGTACATTTTGCAGATATTTTACTGTTATAAATTACTACTGGGATTAATTTGTGAGATATTTGATATCACCAAGAGAGAAGTTGAAAAGTACATGGCCTTTTAAATCAGTTTACTACCACTACTTTGTTTTGTGCTAAGCGACTGTCCTTTTTTTGGTTGTCATGTATGATGTATGGATTATAATTTGATACTAAAAACGTAGTCTAATGTTTTGGTCTATGCCTTCGTTGTGATTTCATTTTCTGATCATGGAGCTGATTTATTGGAAATGAGTATTGTCTATTTGTCAGTATCTTTGATTCTGTTGATATTATAGTAATTGTTAATTAAACTGAAAACAACTGTGTGTGCACATGGTTATAACATTTGTATGAATAACAATCAAGTACACTAAGTATTCACCTACATAACAGTTTGGCTTGAAATGATTGATTAGATTTTAGAGACAGTACTAGTAATTGACTACCATGCATGTATGAACTCATGCCATTATTTATGGAACTGCGTGCATGTATATGTGATTTTTATATCTGTAGGACATATTCTTTAATAAGAACCTAACATAAGAAATCCCCTCATCACATATAACATGTAATGTGTATGATGGTGCACAGGGAACTAAACAGCTGTGTACAGACATTTCTTATACATAGGAAGCAGACACTTCAATATACTTATTGCAGGAAATTGCACCTGGAAGTTTTCAAATCCAAAGATGTCGAGGACGCCAATAAACTTTGTCTGGTGCAGACCTGGGTTTGTACATTTGTTGATGGCATCTATAAGCCAGGCAAATGTACGAGAATACAGGGCCTTTGCCATTGCATGTCTGTTCTCAATAGCCTAAAATACAAAGAATACATCTTAATTTAACTTGCATGTTCACCATCTACAAAAGTTCTACTGTTTGAGTAAACAACATATGGACATATTTAATGTTCTTAATCAGTTTAATGTAAACAGACTTTAAAAGTACATGTGCATTGAAAATGCATGGAAAAGTTTAAAATTAGATGAAAACTGGTTAATAACAATACAAACAATGCACATAAGACATGAACGTATGTGACATATTTACAGGATACAGTCTCTTGTCACAATACACTGTACACGTACAGGAAATCACCATATTTCCTGTATCCTTGCTTTCTTTATTAGACTGTAGACTAAAAGGAAGTTTGAATAAAAAATACTCTTATGTACACTTGATTAAAAGTGATAATTTCTATGGCATTTAATTGTGTTAAAACAATTAAAAAGCCTTTACATTTAGCAACAAGAAACACAAATACCGGAGAAAAGAGTTCCAGAACGGCTCTTGATACCTACATTAATTGTACATGTTCTTATCAGACTAAATCATGTTAACAAGTGCCAGTAAAAATAAAGTCAATAACTACATGTCAAGAAAATGCTATGCAATTTGTATATCTGGCAGATAATATCCATTTTTAGCCTCAACACTTACAAAAATGTTTGGAGTAACATTATAATTACATGTACATCTGCCAGTCTGTACAATTTTTGACACATTTAATGTTAAAAATCTCATGGTTCCAACATGTCCAATGTCATGATTTAAAAAAGTGATTCAGCCCTCTGGTTTTTAACTGTACACAATCTTTTATTTGTATGTATAATTTGTTTTTCAGGGTTGCAAGATATCAACAAAATCAATTAGCAGCAAATATTGTTATGCAGTAGTACAGATTCATTAATAGACAATAATTTCGAAACTGCAAACTCACATTGCGGCAAATGTGTTTCAATTTAAATTCACATTGTGGCAAATGTGTTTCAATTATGAGAATTGTAAAATATAGTAGCCACTTTTTTAAGAATGAAGCCATTTCAGTTCATATTTTCATATTTACCTCTTGTATCTTAAAAGGTATGCTAGTCACTGTTCCCCGTACTTGAATTTGCCTAAAGAGAAGCGCTTTAGTTAGAGACTCAGGCTCAAACCCCAACAGATAACAGATAGTATCCAACAAAGCATTGTCTGCCTCACTTAGTTCACTCTTCTCTCCTTCCACATCTGAAAACTGTAAATTCCCAAGAAGTAAAACAGCAGATAGCACAGAAAACATTCCGTCCACCATTTCAGGTGCAATATTTAGCACATTCATGGCTAGTCGTAGCCTATCAAACATTTCACTATCATTCACTCCATTTAAAGTAAAACATCCACTCTGATTCAGGTAGGCGTATGAATCAACAGGTAGAATATGAAACTGTTCTTTGAGCTCTGGAGACGTCTCAGCTCCAGCAATAAGTTGGTAGAACACATGGTAGTTACGTTCATTGGACGATTGGAATGTAATACGGGATTGTTCCAGCAGGTAGTCCTGAACAATACAACCTTTGATTTGGTGAGACTCATCGAAGCAGACCTGCATGAACTTCCCAAACCTACTGGAATTATCATTTCGTACTGTCTTTGCATTACCTGCAGCATAAATTACAATGAAACATAAGCAGGTGTTAATCATAAATTAATAATCTTAATAATTGAAACTGCATGCTTCTACAAAAATAAAAACTCAAAAGTTCTCATGTCTGGAAATGTATTAATTGTAAAACAACATTTAATTCAGTTGGATACACTCAAACACTAACGTTACAGTTTGTGTATTCAATATTTACATTACTTACTGTTACTATATACATGTATATCCTAAATATCTATAACAATGAATATCCTAATAGTTATGTTATTATATATGTTTTGTGTATCTTACTTATGTTCTGTAACAAAAAAGGAATTTTTTTATTATTGAACATTTTTGGGGGTAAGGAAAACAGTGCAGTCTATATAAGGTCTAAATACTGCTGTACAAGGATACTTTCAACACCTTTATATCTCTGACTAAATCATATATAACTATAACTTTAGTCATGCATTTATATTGTACATATGATGCAGGTAAGTCTATGGTAACACCTGTCCAAGTAAATACTGAGTAGTTGTACATATGATGCAGGTAAGTCTATGGTAACACCTGTCCAAGTAAATGCTAAGTAGTTGTATATATGATGCAGGTAAGTCTATGGTAACATCTGTCCAAGTAAATGCTGAGTAGTGTATAGTCTCAAGTTTAAACAAATTGAATTTTCTTTTAAAGAAAACAAAACACATTTATTCAAATTCCATAAACTGACAACAAGACTGACAAAGATGTTTCATCTACAATTTATGAAACAGGAAGCATCATATTTTTGCAGGAAAGATTGCAGGAAAGATAGAAAAGAAAACAAGGGTGTTGTTATGTTAAACCCATACATATGCACAACTTCTGTCAACTAAACCAGTGAGAGACCTAACTCTTCAGTAAAGTCAAGACAGTATGCACCTTAAGTGGGTATACGTTTAATGAACTCAAGAAACACTTGTCAGCTTCCTCAACAGTACAGCACTTTAGAGAGAGAGGAGTGTTTTTATAGCTTACAAATATGTCACATTTAACAGTAAACCCTGAATTAACAACTCTGATATATCTACAAGCATGGCATATATATAGAGGATAATTTCATATGAGATTCATGAAATGAGTCAAGAAATTAAGGCAAGGCTGAAATAACACTTTGAGAAGAGACAAAAGTTTCATAAATTGTTATGCAAAAATAAAAACACACTTAAGACACTTGGAATTGAAGCTTTTCTGCTTTTCACAGTTGTAGAGGCTATTTTTTTTTTGCATTATTGATGTCATTTTTGTGTGAAATACAATAATGGTGTTATTAACAAATGACATTACGCAAATCAAAACTTCATGTGAGAAAGACAAAGTCAAAGGGCAATTAACCAATGAAAAACATGCACAGTCTTATTACCTGGGAGATCATACATATTAGAAATAGGATGTGTAACTTTACTTAACTACATGCTAGTTATTTGTTGAAATTTTTCGCATAACCTCCGAATAGGCAACTTAATAAAATCTACCAGTAGATGTGTCATCGTCGTCGTCGTCATCGTCATCGTCATCATCATCATCATCATTGTACTATTGAAATGATGCATCTCAACTATCCCTGATGATAGATAGGTCTTTTTTGGCCAGTGTTAAGAACCATGGTTTACTGATGTATGTCTGAGTCTTGTTCAAGTAATATATGTTTATTACTGATGTGTGGATCTTGGTCATATGATATGCCTGTCACTGATGGATGAAGGTTTTCTGACACAATGTTTTGAGGGTATGTTGTCATATAAGTCTGAATGCACAACTCATTATTCATTGATACTGTTAACAATTGATAAAACATTCATATTTACAAAGGAACTTCTGCCAAAAGCTACTACTCAGTTATGTTTACACAGACCTTGAACATTGAACAATATATGACATATCTTTACAACCTTATTTCTCAGTAAAGATAGCTTACAAAGACAAGGCATTCAGAAATAACAATTCCAAAGTTTGATTTTACAATAAATAAATGTTTAAATTCTATTTCAGAAATTATTTTGAAAACTACCTCAATTTTCTCAATAATATATACATGAGGTCGAAGTGAATCAATGTTTTAATACATTTAACTGTAATACAACATAAACTGTTTATCTACAACACTATATAAACTAACTGGGGTTAACATCTAGGAGTAATATATCATTGACTGTTTATCAGGAATTCTACTACAAGTGCTTCAACTCATTAATCTCTTGAGTGTTAACGACCACACATAAGCATATGTGTTCAATTTAGCAAATGTTAAAATGAAGGAAAGAGAAACTTAGGTTACACATCATCTTTAAAAATACATTATAAAAAAGGAAATGTTAGTAGTGAAAGTGTACAGGGTGAAACAGTAGAAGCATCGTAATGACATTTCAAGTACCAAAGAAATTAGACAGAAAAACAACATGGATAAGCTTTCACCTCAGCAGCTGTACCCACAAACAGGTTCTAGCAATGGGTTGTGTCAAACATAGCACACTGATCTAATGTGATACTTCAGAAATGTTAATTGAATTTTGGATTTATACACAGACAATATGCCTCTCAACCTTAGATTCTGTGTGCATCAGTGCAGTCACAGTTTGGTCCACAATTAATACTAAACTATGCTATGTTGTCTACTGATAGAAAAAAGTAGATAAAGGCTTATCATTTAATCAGTGTAATTTAATGCTGAATCATTTCCCAAGCTGAACAGTATACATCATGTACATTATACATTCTTTTTTACACCCAAATGGATATAATCTGATGATTCCAATGAACCTGAAATCTTAAGGTCAGGGGTATAAGTAATTCTTAATTTTGAGATCAAAAGGTTCTATTATAAATATCTTTGGCCAGCATCTATACCTGTACAGAACCAGTTGTAAACACAAGCAGTACATCTGGTACTGAGAATAGCAGTGATTCTGACTAGATCTGTCTGTAAACAGAAGTTATACACCTGGTACTGGCAGTGATACTGACTACACTGATCTGTCTGTGTCAATGTTAGGTCTATAAGTTACATCCCTGTATAAACAATGCTATACACCTGGTAGTCTGGACTGCATG
>JAUMGZ010240961.1:0-10640 GCA_032359645.1 Pododesmus macrochisma | reverse complement strand
GTGTAGACCGAAACCATTAATCCGCTGAGAAAAACAACATTATAGACTGAAACCATTAACCTGTCTAATGACAATACTAAGGACGGCCACCAAAAATCCGCTGAGTAAAAACAATATTATAGATGGAAACCATTAACCCGGTTATCGTTAATCCGCCTAATGACAACATTATGGACAGAAACCATTAATCTGGTAACTTTTAATCCGTCTAATGACAACACCAAGACGGAAAGTCGGAAACCATTAATCCGTCTAATGACAACATTATAGATGGAAAACACTGATTCGTTTACCATTAATCCGCCTCATGACAACATTATAGATGGAAACCATTAATCCGTTAACCATTGATCCTCCTAATGAAAACATTAAAGATGGAAACCATTGATCCGTTAACCATTAATCCGCCTCATGACAACATTATAGACGGAAACCATTAATACGGTAACCATTAATCCGCCCAATAATAGCACCATAGACGGAATCCATTAATCTGGCCAGTAAAACAACATTATAGACAGAAGCCATGAATCCGCTGAGTGAAAACAACATTATAGACAAAAGCCATTAATTGTATGGATTCAACATTATAGACGGAAACCATGAATCTATTAAGTTAAAACAACATTATAGACGGCACCCATGAATCTTTTGAGTTAAAACAACATTATAGACGGCAACCATGAATCTATTGAGTTAAAACAATATTATAGACGGAAACCATGAAACTATTGAGTTAAAACAACATTATAGACGGCATCCATGAATCTATTGAGTTAAAACAACATTATAGTCGGAAACTATGAATCTATTGAGTTAGAACAATATTAAAGACGGAAACCATGAATCTATTGAGTTAAAACAATATTAAAGACGGAAACCATGAATCTATTGAGTTAAAACAACATTAAAGACGGAAACCATGAATCTATTGAGTTAGAACAATATCAAAGACGGGAACCATTAATCTATTGAGTTAAAACAACATCATAGACGTAAACCATGAATCTATTGAGTTAAAACAACATTATAGACGGAAACCACGAATCTATTGAGTTAAAACAACATTATAGACGGCAACCATGAATCTATTGAGTTAAAACAATATTTTAGACGGAAACCATGAATCTATTGAGTTAAAACAACATTATAGACGGAAACCAATAATTCTTCCAGTAACCACTTCATAGATGGAAACCCCGAATTCATTGAGTAATAAAGATATAGAGATGTAAACCATCAATGCACCGTTATCACACAACATGGAACACAAGAGCAACGTGTGGGCGTCAATTTCTTCTAACTTTGATTTTTTTAAAAAAATATTATCAAACAAGAAGAAATATAACCTTCGATAAAAACTTCCCGGTCACGACAGTCTATCATTTTGTTTGAAAACTACTCACTGTTCTTTATCAATATTGGGTCTCAAACCCACATTTTTCCTGTTTATTTGTATGCACAATTTATTAACTCGTTTCTTGTAATATTCTACATCTAATAAAGTCTGTAAGATCTAGTTCATGTCTCATGTGTACCTGAACTGTTAGATTGAGTGAATGATCTGATGGATTTAGTTCGTGTCGGATCCGTTTGTGTGTCTAGCACAAAGACAGGTCGACTTGGTGTCAGGATATATAGACAGCCACTCCACAGTTTGACTTGTGACTGAAATTCCATTGCGACAACAATAAAAGAATCGACCCTAGTTTATTTTATCTCAAGAAGAATCATGTTCGCTTTGAATTTATCATGATACTGTCTGAGTGACGTCGAAACCAATCAATTAACAACGCACATTATCTTAGTCGTGTGCTATCTTAACTGTGTTTGTTTGTTCCGAGTCGCTTTATCGCGTAATGGACCTTAGGTTGATATTTTTAGAAAATGCACAGTGTACGTAAATATGTTTGATATTATTTATACAGCAGACGACAGCTGGTGTCAGGTTTTATCACGTGACACGAGACGTTGAATGTAACAATTGTTGTTGTGCAACGAAAGTTCATTGACATTTTCCTGTTTCATACCACATCCAGTTAATTTCAGATAAAAAGCACGACTCAAAAATCAAACTCAGTAAAATTATGATTTATATATTCAAACTTGACACGTACGTGCGTACTTGGTCCCCTTAGAAACAAATAGACTTGAGATTGTATGTGGAACACACAAAGACCACTAAATTTTAAAGTTAAGTTATTCATATTCATTAAGGGTAAAATTTAGGTTGTAACCTTGCGTGTTGTGATCAAACTAACTTTACAAAAACCGAACGCGCGTGGCTGCTTCTAATCGGCCTATCAACAGCGTGATAATCACGTTAGCAATCAATCAATACATATATACACTAAAGGGTGGTTTTACAAAATCAATCAATCTATATACATGTATACATATTGTCCTTAAATAAACCGTGCTTCTTGGGTTCGATGCCCATACATCTCTTTAAAACTTAATTTGTACACGACTTCCTTATCTGGTGCGTGGCTTTCTAAAATATGATCAGGACGGGTTGGTTTGTATCAAACTGATGAGTCTGTGGCATGATTTATTAGTGGGATGGCACTATGAATAAGGTCCGACACGAACACCGTAGCTAATTAACGCTGTCTGGGCTTTTTTCATTTCTAGATTTTTGGAAATAAAAAAATAACGATGGTAAAAGACTTGATTGACAAAAGTCAAGTTAAAACTAAATAACAAACAATATTTATTGAACTTCAATGTTCACACATCTGTTCCATAAAATATGAATATATAAACCGGTAAGAAAGGTCCTTAAGTTCGTGCTTAACAATCAACGTTTACACATCGCCTGGCAGCACGTGCTCCCAGATATAAGAATACATTTTTAGTGTATTATGACATTTGTGGGTTTTAAAGCACTGAAATATTGATCAAGTTAAGATACGTAAAAAGTGACGTTGTCTTGACTGGTAAGAGCTGTGTATTACATGACACTCGATAACAGCGATTAACGAGCACATTGAGTGTTCTATCTCCACTTGATGTGGTTTGTATTTAATATCGGGCATATTACAACGTATTTGTAGAGTTTCCCTAGGTAGACTTGAACAAGAGTTTATGCCCACAGCACTACTTGGCCTGCGAGTTAGTAATCCAGACGTGTTATCAATCAAGGTAGTAAGTCCCAATGTTTAATTCTCACACATTAAATCATGGATTCTAACTTTATAAACTGTGGCTGTGTGTATTACTTAATATGTTAAACTAATATTTTATAAACGCTTGCTTTGGTATGGTACAGAATGTACTTAGAAACCAAATAATTACTGATGGTAACAGCTGTTAAAATTATAAGTGTTGGTTTTTTTATTGGTGTTTTACGTCCCTGCCACTCAAGCCTGGGTTATATGGAGATGGTATCTGTACTATGGTGCACTGATGGCGACTCGATATGCCCCCCTTGTCCTACCGGCCTTTAAAAGTTTTGCGTTTTCCACTAGTGTGTCAACTATATAACTGGCAATAAATTAAGCAGTTAAAAGCAATAAAACATAAACTTTTTGCGTAGACCTTATTAACTGAACTAAAATACTAGTCCGTTCAAAAGAGATTTAATGAAATGATGCAATAAAATGCCTGCTCATTTGCACGAATTAATATCTCTCAATTTTTAGTGCGCAGTAATTTATGTACAAAGTTCTGATTGGTTGATATGTCGGTCGATGTGCACTGGATCACCCTCCAATTAAAGAGTTACTACACAAAACATCGTAAATACTTCCTATCTATAGTTGTACGTGTCACGACCCATGCACCGCTTTATCTGACATATTTCGTCATGTTTACAATAAAATATCATGTGATTATGATGTCTATAACTTAACATTCCTTACTTGACCTCGAGAACGTCATATTGCCAAAGTTCTACTCTCGTAACAATACTGGTATGGATAGAAGTAGACACCAATGTGTCACAAAGAATTCGGGATAATTAATTACTGACATCTGAATGATTTTAACTTAAAACTGATAGAAGTCTTCTGTTTTAAAATAAAAAAATCAATAAAGTATTTCAATTCTATTTGAAGAGCGCCTGGTGGCAAATAATCGATTTTACGTGTACGTAATTGTTTATAATGAGCAAATAAAATATCTTCACGTACAAATCACGAACGAAAAATCGATGTCATATCTATGCGACTTGAAATATGATAACAGTCTTCAATTCAATGTAAAATTTATTCCAAATATTCACTGTAGTTAAATACTGCTTAAAGTGCAATCTCGTTAAAAACATTAAACCGGTATTGCAAGTTGCAACTGCGTGCGAGGTTTATGTTCCTACATCTTGAGAAGAGTGTTAATTACGTCAAATCCATGTTCGATAGAAAAATGTGTTTAATTGTCACATATTTTTGCTATATGGTAATTTTAAAACCTGTTTTCATGCACATGTTAACCTTATCAGATCTCCGGGTTCAATAAACTTACACAACAAAACAACAGTAAGGAGGCAAATATAGAGCATACGAAGTTTCTGGCAAACAGCACGTGTTTTACTTGTTGGGTTTTCCCCATGTAGCTGCTGTGTGACTCATGTTATTTCGTCAGCAAAGCAATGTACATATTTTGCTGTTGGGGTTATAATCACCAGTCCGATATCATTACGACCCCGGTGGAGGCATTTCTGTAAACATGTATGTTCATATGCTTACGCACGTTCGAGACAAAATAGTCATATCAACAGGAAAACACACTCGATGAACCGTGGTGATTGTTTGTGCGTAGATTGTTAACTTCTGAAATCTCCAGGTTGTTTATCTCATCCTGATTTCAACGCACAACAAACAAAAATCAATTACGGAAATGAGACATTTGATTTGTTAACCAATATAGTATTCTATGGTACGTATAATGGCAGGTATTGTCAGGCAGTATCGATAAATACAGACCCATTGACCGAAATAACTTTCAGTTTATCAGGTGTAAACGGGTACTTAATTCAAACGCACTCATCGAAAATAAGTGACATGTTAAATCACCTTTTACCAAAAATCATTAAGCACGCTTTAAGGCGCATATCTGTATTTCCCAATATTATAGAGCTTTAGGGTCAGGACAAAACAAGGAAAATATACTTTGTACTTTCGATTGTGTGACAAGGTTTTATAGTAACTATATATGTGTTTGTTTGTTTTATTGGGTTTCATGTCCCTTCAACACATGTCATGGTCACATCGAGACAATGTCTGCTTAATTGTAACATTGCGCACTGGTGGCTACTTTGTAGTGATGTCTCACTGAAATATCAAGCCGCAGACACATAGACATGATACTTCACTCGGTTACATTATCCGGACACCGAACCAACCAGTCCTTCTCCTATCCAGAAATACTTAGCACTAAGCAGGGAGCGAGAAGATAAACGTCTTAGGTTTGACACGGCTGGGATTAGAACTCCGCCTACCAGATCACTAAGAGAAAACGCGCTACATCTGAGCCACCATGCCGGGAGAGTTATAAATGTGAAGGCTACATCTGAGCCACCATGCCGGGAGAGTTATAAATGTGAAGGCTACATCTGAGCCACCATACCGGGAGAGTTATAAATGTGAAGTCGCATATATCTACTTTTAAGAATACATTTGCATTTTAAATAATTTTGCCCCATTAGACGTCGTAAGAACCCTAGAATTGCAATTAATGTAATTAATTTCATATCCTGGTGACCAAGAAGATAAAAAGTGAATAGTGACAAACTAACGGCTTCAAGAATGGCTATCTATTGAATTATTTAAACGGTCAGCTCCAGACTCGTTTGATGCAGTATAAGAATAATGTGACAAGGTTGGGGCATTTTTAACTAGAAATGGTCTAAATATATGTAACATGGTTCTACAATTTAACTAATTTACAGAGGTAACATGTAGGTATACACCAATTCTTAGTAACAATCACGACGTAAGACAAAAATAGCATCGGGTGCCAAGTGAAACAATCAACTGGATACCACTGTGATGTTATATACTTCAGTTACGTGCATGTAGGGTTACCCAGACTTTCCTTCAAATATACGTGTACCGGCTATTAAAAGATGAATATTCAAAATAGGGCATCAATTCTTACATTTTCTGATTTCAAGAACAAAAATAAATATTGTTTAAACCAACTGTTGTTTTGATAACTTGAACACATCATCACTTAAAAATGTATACCAATTCCTCATTCTGCTTCCGAATGAGATTGCTGGTCTCTATGCAACCGATACCGGCGCAGACGACAGTAGTCATTGAAAAATGGCGAAGTTCTAGGTCTCTGATCTGTGTTTACTACATTGATTGTTGATGATAAATTGATAGAAACTAAAAAACTATTCAAATTTCAGGATCGTACTCTAAGGGGTCGATATTCCTCTACTGTTGACGTCTAAGGGGTCGATATTCCTCTACTGTTGACGTCTAAGGGGTCGATATTCCTCTACTGTTGACGTTGTTAAAATATTGTAAACATCCTACGGCTGGGATCACAGTGCATATATAATCAGTCATTAACGACACGAGAAGTCAACGACACCACACTGAATTGTCCCATTTCGGGTATATAAAAGTCACACAAAGACACCAAAAGGTCATTAACTTCTAAAACTACAATTTAAACGCATAGGATGTAAGCTTTTCGTGTCAAAATTTTGATATCTGAAAAACTGCAGACTTGCTGTGATTCAATAGATATGCTGATAAAATGTACTACCGCGCCGTTTTCGATTCTCTAAATATCTTAATTAATAAAATATAGTCGATTGTTTTTGGTCGTCTGTTTACATCGGGCTCAATAATTATACATGTAAATTTTTATCGAGAATCACGCATGAATTGCGCCTTTACCGTTTTCTATTGACATGACCGACGAAAAGAACTTTGGCACATGAATAAACTCACAACCTCCTTTCTTCACGTTCACGTGCACATTTGGTAGCCGAATAACCTTACAAATAGCCTCTCAATAGTAAGTTTAAGTGGACATTTTAAAAGCATTAAGACATAAAGACAGTCAACGCTGGGTCACCAAAGGGTATTTATTTTGTGAATTACTTTGGATCACGTATTGGTTTTATAATAAGTATGTTAAACAATTCTACAAATAACAATCTAAATCATACGAATTACAGGTGAATCTTGTGATCTTTAGAAACAGTTATTCATAGAAATTCTGCCAGTACGCAGAAGTTAAGTATCAATTACAGGTAATTCTGAATGTAAAACGATGAGTAGAATATGCCGTTACATTATGCTGAACTGACGACATGTTTGTCTTCAATGCACATTCTTTGGGTTTGTATGAATAGGACTGACTTTGAATTGATTTTCTGTTGACTACACCAAAAATTCAAAATACAGATAAAAAGTACAGAAAACATGAAAGAAACATAGATACTGACATTTAAACGTTGTTCTCTGTGTTTTATTGACGAATAATAGAAAATTATTTAACAACTGCACAGGTTGATTTTTGACACACAACAACTTGCATCCTATGTCTTTAAGCATTAATAGATTTTAAGTGGTTTGAATCTAGAAATCAGTTGCTGATTCAGTGACTGTTAAGGTCTGTTTATGATCAAAACACTTTGTGAGCTGGGTGTTTCCAAACTTCATCAATTAGAAAACATTTCACCTTGTTCCTTGCTAATATTTGCTTTTTTAAACACTTGGAAGAAAAATTCCTTCTTTTTCTTGTTTAAGTGTTACAGACAAGATATACATTCCAAAAGCTTTACTTTTACAATGTTGTCCTTTTGTAGATATGTCGGGTACATCAGATACACCTATGTCAAGAAGAAAGTCATTAAAGAAGTCACTTAGGGAATCATTTCGTAGGTTACGTAGAGGGCGGTCAGAAAGACGACGTAACGACAAGACAAAGAAAGAAGAAAAGGGGTATGTTAATTAATCTTGAAAATAATGTTAAATGTGAAATCTTGTATAAGTAACAGAAATCGTCATATTTTAGTCATGGTTTCTTGGTTTACTTCATTGCTGGAGGAGAAATAGTGTTTTGTGACACAATCACTTATAGATCTAAATAAGAATACCTTTCCAATATTATTCTCATTATTGTGAAATTATATCGAGTTGCTTATATGAATACTTGTTAATTATGACAATATATGGACACTGTTACAGGGAGACAAAGACTGATAATACTGGTATAGAGGAAAGGACGTCACCGTCTGGTTCGCCAGAACATCGCCATATTGAAAGACAAGTAGAAGCTCGTGGAACAACTGAGGACTCCATGACATCCATGGTGCGATGTCTGTACTTTGCTGACACCTTCATTACACACAGTAAGTATCACACTGACACCTTCATTACACACAGTAAGTATCACAAGTCAATGTGACCCATTCAAAAAATATATATGTTCCTTTAATGTAGTGTATTTAAACTTCCATTTCATAGTTTTTAGTCCATCTGGACCGAAGGTCCAAGGTGGTCTTTTCTCATACAAATCCTGTCCGTTGTCCGTCTTTAATTTTTGCTTGAAAAAACCTATCCTCTGAAACTACTGGGCAGATTTCAACCACATTTTGCAGGAAACATCCTTAGGGGATGGTGATTCAAGATTGTACAAATGAAGTATCTGACTAAGGGGACAGGCCAAATTGGCAAAACAGTATGTCTTTAAATGACTTCTCTTATGAAACTACTGGGCAGATTTCAACCAGATGGACTTTAAGGCCCCATGGACCTCTTGTTTTATGATTATCTTAGTGTTATTAAGATGAGAATGAACTCAAAGAAAATACCTTTGTGATCTTGATGTCTCTTATTTTTTCTCACTCATTTGCAGCCACAACAAACACTCCATCATTATGGGCAGGTACTAACGGTGGTCACGTGTATATCTACAATGTAACGGTACCAGGAGAGAAGCGTAGTGACACACAAGTAACTAGTGTTCTGGCAAAAGAAATAAAACTTCGACACAGAGCACCGGTTATAGCTATAGGTGTGATAGACAGCAGGGCTAGAATATTACCTGAAGCTTTGGAAGTACAACACGAGAGAGCCAAATCTCCAGAAATGAGTAGCCAGCACTCTGTTGTCATCTGTTCAGAGGAACAACTCAAGGTATTTTCTGTTCACACGTTTTTGTGTCCAAGTTTAATGAATGAAATCAAATCTTTGACACATGTTCTGCAGATTTTATCACTTCTTATTGAAGAAATAGATGCTATTCTAATTAGATAAGTCTAGGGATTGTGGGCAAAGAGGCACCATCTTATTAACGCTTTACTTGTAGACAAAGTTATCATGAGCTAAAGTCATCACTGACCATCTGACATCTGTCAGCAATCTTTTAACATTTTGGACCTCTCTAAGCCTTCACTACAATTTTGTCATAACTTTCTGTTTATGTTTTCATAGTTCCCTTTCAAATTCTTTGTTGATTGACATTGCCAACTCAATCTAATGTAACTATTCTATGTTCGTTAACCTTTTGACTTACTGGTCCTGGATGTTGCTTTCTTTGTTTAAACTTGTTGTTATTATTGCAGGTGTTTTCTTTACCACATCTTAAAGCAAGGCGAAAAGTCAAGGTTACAGCCTTAAATGGAGCAAGAATTCGTAAAGTGGCGTTTGTAAACTTCAGAAGCAAAAGTGGTAAGATATAGTAAGAGCATGTTACCCTTGTTTTCATAGATGCCCAGAGGAGAGGAACCATGATGGTATTATTTTTGACCTTTTTTCTTCAAAAGAGAAAACTTGCAAAGGCCAACATGGAATCAGCTAATGCAATACTGCAATATGACATTAAAATCTTAACCCTCCTTATGCTGACTCCGGAATATTCCGGTATTTATAGGGCCGTGTGTATGGCTCACTCCAGAATTGTTTACGTAGGCGTCTATCGACGTTTTTTCGACCTTTCCATGTTTGATGGCTATCGTACTAAACGACATTTGGACTTTGTCTATGAATATTCATAGTCTTGTTTGCATTGTTAAAGCTTGTACTTGATTGGTTTAAATGTCACAAAATCTTGCAAAGTGTGAAGTTGCCAGTATCGATCGATAAAGATAGCCGGCGTCCATAGCACAGTTGTACTTGTTTCTGTAAATTCTTGTAATTTGATAGCGATAATGGATAAGAATAAAGAGGATTCAAGTCAGGAAAGGTGCAGAATTAACATGACGATAGTTCTGACAACAGCAGGGACTTGAAGATTGCTAATTGGCCGACAGGTGACCGCGATAAACCAGACTCACCTTTCTAACTTTACCTGTGTCGGATGATACGACGGTTTCGTAATTTTACGAAAAATAAAATGTGTTCAATATTGCGACGATAATACAGACAGACTTTGGATGTTTGAAACACTTTATTTCAAGAAAATACTTCGTATTTCGCAACCATTACTCGCGACTGATAAAGGGGAAAAATAATGCAAGCTTACCTGGATTGATTTAGTAAGCATTTACCCACCTGTGAAGATTTTACCTGTGATAACATAAGACATAGTCCACTTATTTTTATTCTACCCCCCCGAAACGAAGTAAGGGGGGGGTATACTGGAATCAGGTTGTCCGTCCGTCCGTCCGTCCGTCCGTCCGTCTGTAGACACAACGATGTACCGGCTACTCCTCCTATACTATTGAGTGGATT
>JAUMGZ010240950.1:0-10640 GCA_032359645.1 Pododesmus macrochisma | reverse complement strand
ACAGATTTTATACTTAAATTGTTATTTATTAAAAAATAATTGTCATATGCTATATTACTAGAGGTATGGAGAAGACCGATATAGGCATGCCTGCTGTCTAATCCTATTGTTATTTGCTTTGCATTTTGATATTAAAATATGTTGAAATGAAACAAAAATACGCATTTATTTGGCTATTTCCAGTGCAACGCGCGTTAGCCATTCAATAAGAGAATATTGCTTTTATCTTTTGTATTTTTACACTGAGTGTTGTTAAATAATATTTTTCACATTAAACTTGGTTAATATTGCTCCACATTCTTTGTTTTTGTCTATTACAGAGAAAGCGAGAATCTCTAAACAATGGAAACCAGAATGATTCTAATTTCACTGAAAAACAACATAATAAGTTTGATTCTGAAAACGGCATCAATGAAGTTACAAACACACAGCTTGACATGAATGCTCATGTGTCTTTATTAAATGGAACTGAAAAATGACGTTTTATTCACTCGATAGTCTTTACAAAGTAAAGGACAATATAATCTGCGTTATTTAATAAACATGTGTATTACATTGTATCAGATGATGCATACAAAGAGAATAAAGGAATCAAGTATAGGAAATTAAATAAAGTCGACGCGTTTGTAACGGATAGCATGACGACTCTCTTGTAAAATGCAAAGTATATAATGATTGAAGAACTATTGTTAGATAATATGTTTATTGATGCTAAAATTAAAAAATTATATCGGAATATCAATCAGAGTTTCAGCCCAATTACTTAATATTAATGATACATTAACAAACAATTAAGATAAAGGTACAATGATAAAAATTGTCTTCTGTGATACCAGTTAAGCAATTGATATCAAATGGTATAAAAGGAATCTTCAGAATTGGCTCACAAAATATCTAAAAAACTGTAAACAGCGAGTTGTTATTGACGAATGTTTCTCTAGGAATAAATTTGTTAATGCAAGGGTACCTCGAGGGTTTGTATACTCGGATCGCTCTTCTTTATACTTTTCATAGATTATATCCCGTAACATGCTCATAACCATGCACAAACTCTTTTCAGACGACACTTCCCTCTCAATTGGATATCAGTGCATCACCGCTGAATTGAATTAAGACCTACGTATATGAATGGTCTTAAAATATGAATCAGATATAGGTTCACTTATTCATTACATATTTAACTATTTTTAATCACTAGGTTATATCAGCAAGCGCACTTGTCGCTGTCGAAGTGCTGATATATTGACAAAACAAGGTTATAGAAGACATATGTTACATGTACACTGTTGATATGTAATTTGTGTTACGGATAAATAGATTATTGTCTTAATATCTATTACTTTCATTTCTCGTTCCTGTCGCCGCTTCTCTTCCTGTCCTATCTTTTGGTTTTTCTACTTTGGTCTTTTGTCGCTATATCGGTGAAATATTCTGGACGTGACGTTAAACCCTAATATAAGAATAATAATTGGGGCGGGGGGGGGTGTCCCTTGTAGAGATTTTATTATTGGTGATCCATTTTAGTTTGTATTGCTGTTTTATATCAGTTGTATAAAGCGGTCAACATATTTCATTCTTTTAAATCGTCATAAATGCGTTCTGATATAAATAGTGTTAACCGCAATCTTTTTAGACATATGATTGTACAATTATTGCCGACTGTGGTTTGACAGGGATTCTCAACTTCCGAATCAAGTTTACACAATGGTTCTTATCTATCATTTTTAAATACATGATGATTGATCCTTATATTGTGATCGACAGTTGTTTTTTATTTTGTTGAATAACACAGCAGCATAGTAAATCACTAGTGAGATTTTCAAACTCACGTCTCCATATAAATATATTTCCATTCTTAATTATTTAATTAATGTGACAATTTGGGAATGTTGCTTTTGTTTGAATTGACAGATTCGTCAAGGTGACCTTGCTCTGTAGATTCTATATTTGACTCTCGTTTTAACATTCCATTACGTATTTAGTGGTTGCATACATAAAACATACATACTTGGGCACATTCAAACTGTAGCTGCATTTCACGTTTGATTCTTACATATTACGTCAACATATTTAACTAATAAGATGATAATTAATATCCTCCCTTTGCTGTCTAACTTTTCAAACTTTCTATAAGCATAACTAGCGATAATTACTTGACAATAATTTTAACAGCGTGTGCGTTGTGATTGATTCCCACGTCAGTAAGGTGACGATTTACGATGACTTATGTAGGAATAACAAACACATTATCTGATAGAACATCTCTTATTAATCTTAATGCCTTGTCAAGCCCTCTTCACGCGCTATTCATATTGCACTCTACACATAACACCCGTCCTCAGTGAATATAAATCTAAACACGGAGTGAAGATATCCATTGACATATCATCAATTCTATCTCTTACATTTCAACAAAATCAGCTGTAATTACTCAGATGCACCCAGTTGAACATAATTCTGTTTCAATTGAACATTGAACAAATCTGAGACATGTTGAAGTATTAGAATATGTATAAATTACATGTTGATACCGACTGCGATGTCATCGTTAATTTACTCCACACTGTGCCAAGTTCGCTTGTTTGACTACCTATATATAGTATATAAAATCGTATGTTTAGAAATACTGCGATGATATCCAAGATCTTATAAATAAGCAAAAATCGATCAGTACACTGTAGTTGGCAACACTCTTCGATGATGCATTCTTGCATACCACTTTTTGAATTGTTTATTTTGGTTCATAAATCTTTAAGAATTAAACATAATGTATAGTTTGTATCAAGATTAAATATTTTCCACCATTAGGGGTCTTATTAGATCCCCAAGAGTGTATTCCCATTGTCCATATGTTGTTGTGTTTTGTCTTTTGAGTGTGTTCCAACATGACGGAGCATTAATCAACTACTGATTTATTAAGAATTGAATTCTGATTTAGTAAATTTCATGAGGTGACGATTATACATTTTGTAGTTAGATCCCGTGCAGTTGATTCGCAGTTTACTTATTTTGCCTGGGGACCAACTATAATCATCGACTTATGGATTTTACTAAATCAAATCTTATATATATTAATTTATGATTTACATGATACTGTTTTATTTTACATCGTAATTATTACGACAGTTATAACATAAAGTGAAAGCGTTACTTTCGAAATGACGTCATAACTGTCCCACGTGGAGCAATTAGATTAATTTAAGAAATGACATTATGTTTGTCGTAATTCATGCGTAATGAACAACAATGGACAGTTGCAAATTGCATGATGGCGAAGAAACTAAACGATAAGCAAAGAGAAACTAAATTATAAGCAATGAGTGATGGCATTTATAGGCCATATGTATACCAACTGAATTCGGTTGGGATATATAGTGGCATTGTCATGCGATGGTAAATATTGATAAATGAACATCGTTGACTGTCCGTAGGTTCAGCCAATGCGGTTTGTGTTTTAATTTAAATATAAAGAACGCAACAGTAAACCTATACAATCATCTGATGCGACCTATATAACCATTGATGCTACATAGGCAGCCATTGGTGCGACCTATACAACCATGTGATGGAATATATATAATTTTTGCCCTTTCTCAGAAGAAAGAAGACCAACGTTCTACTATAGTTTGAACTTAAACAAAATGTGTCAATTAATGAGTTTTTCTTTTATTTACAAACGTTTTGAATTAATTATCCAAATTTATTATCCAGACGCTCTAGACAAAATATTCAAAGGTGACTTTTCTCGGACCAATACATGTGTTATAATATTTAAAGCCTGTTTACAATGACTAACAAATGATAACGCTATTGTCATCAATGTGTGAATGCTGATCAGATATGATAATCTTCCCAGAGAGCGTAACAGGAACTATTACATATGACATGGGAAGTTAAAGGTTTGTTGACATTGTGATCACGGAGCCACACAGTTCCACGGCACCGAGTTACGGTATAGCTTACTCCTGGTGGAATACAACTTCAAATATCGTTTTAAAAACTAAAGTGCCAAACTGTCAGAGATATCATCGTTCATGTTTTACCATCCATAAGACAAAAAGCAATCCCGAGGAGCCGAACAGTTACGGAGGGACATTGTTTTATACTTTTATGAGAATACTCTTTTAGAATTAGAAGATTCGCAAGCCAAATCCCCGTGACTTAATCCTTACTTTTAATAGGTACCAAATGTTTACGATGTTTTCGTCAATATTTATATGTTAATCTGATTAGATAAACTGAAAGGGTTTGCATAGTACACAGAGCATAACACGCATTGGAATGATTGCTTATGACTTTATGGATTTTAAAATGCTTGTAAAAATCCATTAAGTGCAACGCCATCTTGTCTCTTTATGGAATACAACTTCGTGTCAGAGCTTTTCTCATTTACGTATTACAGTCCATACAACAAAAGCAAACCAAAAGAGTCGAATATCTACTGTCTGTGTGACGTTATTCCATTGAAGATGGAAATCTAAGAGACGTTTGTTTGTATTAGGGGCTTATTGTCCGATCAACAGCTAAGGTCATTCACGGACGTGTCAGTTTTACTGGTGGAGGAAACCGGAGTACCCGGAGTAAACCACCGACCTACGGCAAGTCACTGGTAACTTTCTCACACTTAGCACGCCCCGGACGGGGATCGAACTAGGAGGTGAAAGGCTCTTATGATTACAAGTCGGAGACTGTAACCACTAGGCCACCGCGGCCCCCACTTTAAGAGACAACGCAAAATTAATAATACGTGTTTGAATTTATTATTTTTAAAATAGTTCAATCAAGACTGAGGATGGGAATATTACTAGGACGACATTGAACCAAGTTCAACATGAAAAGTCTACGATGTGTATGTCAGTACTATATATTGTATTGTACTTACATTGTGACAGTTTTAATGGGTGTGATGCACGTGTTCGATGCTTGCACAATCAACAGTCAAAGGGCGATGCAATTCTGGACCAGATGTTAACATTATCCAGGGGTTATATAACATTATAACTCTACAACCTTGGTTCAAATACGACACAGGATACATAGGCAAGCTGTGAACTGACAAACAGTTCAATCAAAATTAATGTGTCAGTTTTTAATGTACTAAAATTTCGCATTTAATAATCCAATTTGTGCGAACGTCTGCAAGTAATCTGCACTTGTTCCTGAACGTGTAAATTTTAGTTCATCAAGTAAGTGGACGCCAAGCCGATCCCGTTTACAGAGACAGTTACTTCCCAAACTCCCTCGGCATGATAAAGAACATCATGGAAAGTTCGAGAATAATAGATGGTAATGTCGTTGCACGGGTTCATCATTTTTTCTGTACTGCCCTTATTGTGTTTTTTCCTGGTTCCTGTTGCCGCTTCTCTGTCTGTCCTATCACAAGGTTAACGTTTTTGAATATATATCCATACTTAAGACTTCTTGTCCATGCAGTAATTGGGAATGCTAACTTATTACCCGGTTTAACCACATCGCCTGGTTTCGTGCTGGGTAACAGTTCTAAGCCTGTCCGCATGGATAACTAGTCTTGGGGATTGTTGTTACGTCAATTTATTTCCTAACATTCTGGTGCTGAATTGTTTGATACTTCTGTTTTTGGATTGTCAATGTCTCCCGTTCTGTCGATTCCACTCGTCATGTTTTCCCCGTTGGTCTTTTGTCCGAGCGGCGATATCATTGATGCATTGTGGAAGTGACGTAAAACCACTCTTCAAAATAAAATAAAACTCGACCCGGTACCTGTTGTACATAGCCTGGCATTGGAAAAACAATACGACAATATTATTATAAGAATTAAACAGCGTAATCTTAAAAACTGCAGAACAAATCACAACAGTAGACATTTGTAGAAACGGAAACCTACATTTGTAATGAAAATTCGTGATTTTGCACAGCGTTTCTTTCCGATTCCTTGTCCTTTATTGTAGGAAGACAGAAACGTGATATAACAAAGCATTTCGACCTTCAGGATTGTCAAGAATCTCATTTAAGCATTTATCGCATATATCTTGTCAAGCTCGACTCAAAACTTGAATACAACTCTACAATGACAAAATCTATTCTTTGTAAAGAAACACAAATGATTTTCCTTTACAGATTATATATTAGTTACGATGATTTAAAGAGAACTCGTCATATTTCTACCTGTATAGCTAAAGAAAGTATAGATATGGGATCCCCAAACGAGGGGAATATGATCTACTGATAGACACGTCTAAAAGGATCCAATCAACGTGACAAACCAATTATCTCCTACATTATCTATTAGACTTGATCTTTTTATGTCAATTATTCCTACTGAATTACAAAAGGCGTTAGTTATACACTTGTATCTATAAACATAATTCACCTTAGCATATTAATGTTACTTATAATTGATAGCCAAAGGACACCCAGGCACTAACCGTTCAAAATATTACAACTCTTAGACATATGTAACGCACAAGTTAACATTTCACATTCCTATTGTACTGGCGCAGAGACGGGACTAATAGAAAATGATTACTCCTTAACCAGCCAACCATCTTTAGGGGTACCATTCCTTATTGTTTGAAGATAACAGGATGAGTGGAATCATCAGTGACAAACAATAAACGCATCAAAAAGGTCAGCACCAGAGATGTACTAAGTTGTATGAACATTGAATGTACATACGTCGTCGGTTCATTGTCTTACTGTTAGTTCAATATTTCAAATATTTGTGCATCTAAAACTCTTCTTGGAAGCTTATTTATAGCTTTATCCAACTTTCACTTAAGTCAACCCATTTCTAATAAAATACAAGAATATACATATACAGGATCATCAGAACCAAGAA
This sequence comes from Pododesmus macrochisma, assembly GCA_032359645.1. Lineage (NCBI taxonomy): Eukaryota > Metazoa > Mollusca > Bivalvia > Pectinida > Anomiidae > Pododesmus > Pododesmus macrochisma. Next base: position 3,823 of record JAUMGZ010240950.1, on the reverse strand, counting down.
CATTGGCAAACAATTGCTCTATCACAAGACAAAGCCAGAAGGAACTAACACACTGGGACGGGTCATTATTAATAAGTAGCTGTGGGAACCGTAGCTCATTTCGGCCAGAAAATATTGACAGTTGACCAAGTTTTCAGGCCGAAATGAGCTACAGTTCCCGCAGCTATATAAACAAATAGAATAAAATTGTGTAAAGCAACTGTAGTTTGTTTTCTTTCATACGCAGTGTTGATATATCTAACGGTGAAGCAGCTCAAAAACTGCTGTCTCGCCTATTTTTCATACTATTTCTATTCTGAATTTTAACATTTAAACAAAAATGTCATCTTTCACTTCTGGGAATTCCAATAACACCACAAAATACGTAAAACTACAAACGATTAAAAAAGCCACGTTTTATTGCTCCTATTCCTGCATTGTATTCGTGTATGCTACAAGATAGTGCGCATTAAAAGGTGATTGTTACCTGCATCTTAACGAGTGTAAACAATAACACAACTGCTATGTATGGCATGTTTCTGGGCGATAACAAGTTGAATGTCATGTTGAACGCTTGTTAAACTAAAGCAAGAACACGTAAATCTACACAGCACAGAACTATAAAACCGCAGTAATTTGTTGTTCGCCCACTTTTCACACAAAATCTGCAGAATTTGACGGATGCTCGTATTCGTTAGCATTTCCCTTTCTGTCCAAATCTGTAAAATTCATGTAGTCCTGTTTAATCAAAGCCTACATGTGAACCGGTCTGATCTAACAAACAATGGATTGACGGGGAAAACCTTGATATAGAAACACATGAACTTTTATATCTTTTGGATATTGTGAGTGCATAATGTTATCCACATTCTTTATGTGTTCAGTCCTGTCGGTATCAACGTCCACCCTGACTTGCATGACACACAAATATGTTTAAAAAAAATTGTTGAAAAAAAATTATTTAAGTAACTTCATTTCACGAAAAAGAACTCAAAATGAACTTCAATTACTTATTAAACGTAGTTTCATATTTCAAGGTCCAAACCATTCAAAATTACAGAGTCAAATACGTTTACTATAGAATGACCCATGTTCCTACAACTTCCGAAGGTTACGTTCAAGAGAGTGTGTCCGTGTCCGCCATCTTGTCTTTTTAATACCAAAAATAAAAAATACCCCTGTACATATAACAAGAACTGTTTACACATTAAATGTTAGAGAAACCCCACGTTAGTTCAAATCAAGAGATAGAGATATTACAAGATTTTCAACATGACCGCAAAGGCAATTTTCTTATTCAGGAGTATACAGGCGTGAAATGTTTGGTCATCCAATTTGATATATAGCACTGAATTGTTTAGCAATGTTTGAATGTATGTTCAGCGAAAAAGTTGCAATTTTGCTGTCCACTGTCATAACGTTTTTTGATTCATAAAAATACAAAGAAAAGTTTGTTTCATACTTTCAAGTACATTCATAAATAGTGTCACTGATTGTCAAGCACCTGGCATTTCTTGCATTCTAGCAATAACTGTTAAAAAATTTGGCGAACATGTTCTAATTTAGAATAACAAGTTTGAAAGTGCCGCGGTGTTTGTTTTCTACTTACGTTTGATAAATCTGTCACATAATGCCCACATGTACACTAATATTATGTTAATACTTGGTAAATATGAACAGACTTACATCAAATGTCAAACAATGATCGTCATGTGAAGGCATTGTCATCGCACGTGGCACGCGAGGCTATTGGGTTTACAGGTCAAATGAAATAAAGTATACCTAGTTTAGTTGTTTATTCAATTATGAAACTTAAATGATGTTTAATGAAATAATTTTCAAATGTAAAAATACTTACTTTACATGATCGTCCGTTGTGAGTAATTTTGATAATATTTGTAATTGACGGTAGGTATAAGTAGTAAATATTAGTAAACTTAGTACTTCTCACTGTTTGAGATGTAGTTAGAGAGTTTTATTATGCATTGATAATTTAAGTAATGTAAATAAGCACTTTCCTTACGCGTGCCGAGGCTTTTAACAGAAAGGTGATAGCCACGTACACGCTTAGCAGACTAACCATAAACAAATTAATCTGTCCCTAACAATATCAAAGTATCTCAAGAATTTGAAATTAATATTTTCAAGTTCTAAGTTTACCATCTCAGCGACCTAATGACCCTAAAAAGTATGTAAATGATAATCTGTGTTCGTGAGACGGGATAGATGTCATTACAAACATGTATCAATAATAACTTCATTTTTAAAGGTAACTTAATTGAATTCAACAGGGATTGCCGTTTTTTTAAGTAAGGGACATCCAATTATGTTCAGAAAGATAATGAAGTCAAAGCCCTTTAAAACCTTTAAAAGATGGGGGAAATTAACACAAGCCATGCTTGTAAATCATAACAAATTTTTTCTCTCTCTTTACATTTAAAAAAAAGTCTTATGACAATGCAAAAACAACATGAAACTATGTACAAGGTGAGCGAGGAAAAATCTTACGAAAGTATTTCCACGAATGGTCTGTACTTTGAGTGAATCCACAGTAAATAGGCCCCTTCTTCCAACAATATGCCCATCTTCAACTATATTCTTAACATAATGTTGTCACTAGTCTGTGCCTCTTCCGATCAAAAAATAATTTGAAAATACGACGCTCCTGACCCGAATGACTTTTACAGTTTTAGAAAGTATAAAATGTGAATAAACTTAAATACCTATCCCATATCGATACTTCATACAGATGTGTTCCAAAGAAAATGTTGAAAAATGTAACTTCATTGACGACTATGAACAACTCTGGCCCCTAAGTAAAGTTATTACCTCGTCAATACAATACTCCATTGACGACTATGAACAACTCTGGCCCCTAAGTAAAGTTATTACCTCGTAAAAACAATACTCCATCGACGACTATGAACAACTCTGGCCCCTAAGTAAAGTTATTACCTCGTAAATACAATACTCCATTGACGAATATGAACAACTCTGGCCCCTAAGTAAAGTTATTACATTGTAAATACAATACTTCATTGACGACTATGAACAACTCTGGCCCCTAAGTAGAGTGCTTAATTGATGTCCAAACCCACCACAACGATCTAAATGCACAATAAACTATATCCACAACAAACTTAATCCACAACAAACTTAATCCACAACAAACTATATGGACAACAAACTATATATAGAATAAATTATATAAACAACAATATATTTATACAATAAATAATATACACACCAAACAATATGCATAACCAGCTATAGATGTACACCTATTCAGAGCACAACAAATGATATACAACACAAATTATATACATCACAAACTATATGCACCACAAATTATATACATCACAAACCTTATGCACAGCAGATTATATGTCCACAACAAATAATATATACAACAAACTATATATACAACAAACTATATCCACAACAAATTATATATACAACAAATTATATATACAACAAACGATATATACAACAAACTATATATACAACAAACTATATTCACAACAAATTATGTATACAACAAATTATATATACAACAAACGATATATACAACAAACTATATATACAACAAACTATATATACAACAAACGATATATACAACAAACTATATATACAACAAACGATATATACAACAAACTATATATACAACAAACTATATATACAACAAATTATATATACAACAAACGATATATACAACAAACAATATATACAACAAACTATATATACAACAAACTAAATATACAACAAACTATATATACAACAAACGATATATACAACAAACTATATATACAACAAACTATATATACAACAAACGATATATACAACA
>JAUMGZ010240939.1:0-10641 GCA_032359645.1 Pododesmus macrochisma | reverse complement strand
GTGACAGCTGGTTCATACCTGGAGAAAGATGACCCATAAGTATACATCTAACCTAACCCTGACAATGTCACGCTCATCTCTCACTTATAACCTGTAGGTATGTGTATAGTTGGGACCACTTTGGGGCAAGATTTAGGGATATTCTAGCTCTCATATTTCTACAAAAAGTCTCATCTTATCAATTGTGAAAAGATTTAGAATTTTAAAATTGAAATATGACATTTCCCAGAGTTTTCGTGGTGTTTATTTCATAATATCATGAAAATACCTTATTGTCATTTTTGTTAGACTTTATATCTCGACAAAAGAAATGCCCCCAGTAATCCCAGAATTATCATTGTGATAAACTCTATATTTCCTATGTGTAGATCACACTAAAGGGACATACATAGTAATTTATACTCAAGCTAATGGATTATGCCTGTACTTTTGACTAGATCTGACTGAGACAAGACATTTAGCTAATGTTTGCTTGTTTGGTTATAAGAGGTTTAACATCCCTTCAACACATGTTCAAGCCATATCAACACATTGTCCACTAAGTGTTATAGTGCGCACCGATGGTATGGAGTCAACCAGTCCTTCTCCTGTCCCAGAATTACTGAGTGCTTAGTGCAGGGAGCAAGATGATAACCTAATTTCAATGTCTAAGGTTGGACACAGCCAGGGATTGAACCCCCTGCCTACCAGACTAAGAAGCAAACACTCTACCACTGAGCCGTGAATGTGTCAGTACTGCTAGTTTATCAAGGATGTATGCATGGGAATTCTAAAGGAACAAGTCGACTTCACAATACATGTATTTTGTTTGTATTAGTGTAACTGGATCATGTCTGCCACAAGATTCATAAAGATAAATAAAATATCTTACACATTTTGCTTTAAGCTAGCTGTGATGACATTTGTCTGTGCTTTCATTGACTGTCTCTGGTTCAAAAGTTTAATTGATATTTTACTTTATTGGTCAATATATTTTATCTCTGTTTCTTGATCGAATCTCAATATTTACGACCGAATGTGAATATTAAATAAGGCATGAATAACATGCAATATTGACTTTTGCTGTTTTAACTTGATCCTTAACACTGATTTTGGAGTCAGACATATCCACATACCCCTACATACAAATAAGATGTACATTGTCTACTGAAGATGACCATCACATTAACACAAAGGTTATCCAAAAATCTTAAGGGTTTAAGTTTTGAATTGGGAGCAAATTATTATATCTATAACTATTATCTATAAAGACCACCCAAGAGACCAGAAAAAAGTGGTCTTTATATGGAGGTGGTCTTTATATACAGGTAAAATTAAGTGTTATTAGACTTTAAGGGACCTGATTTTAGTGGTCTTTATGTACAGATGGTCTCTTTATAGAGGTGGTCCCTAAGAGCAAGTTGCACTATACAATGTGTTATGTAGACAAAGGAATCGACAAAAACACAAACTCAAATTCAATATGCTAACATCATTTTAATGATCCTTATATCAGTTATCGCATGCAATATCTTTGCTATAGTAGTTAACATATACAAACCACTTCCCTTATCATATTGTAGCCAAATTTGGCTTGGACAAGATGTTATCACAGGAACAATTGAATGCATGTCTATTATATGACCATACTTGCCATGTCTCCCAATTAATGAGGGAGACTCCCAATTTTTTACCCTCATTTTTGAATTTTCATGTTTTCATCAGTATTCCATAAATCTTGTTTAATCTCAAGTCAAATCATAACATTGCATGAAGCAACAGAACGTGGGCCATTTCAGACTATTATTTGCCGAATATGGTGCATTGTAAGTACTTTTTAAACAATTTTTAGATTTAAAAAAATGATATCGTCAAGATGAAAATTTTGAAAAGTTGGCAAGTATAATATATATGTATGACCAATAACTTAGCACCAAATGTAAGATGTTTGCTAGTAAATACAATCTGGTAAAAATCCAGTGGGACTTTAGTAAGTCTATGCTGACACCCAGTAAAGTATGCCATATGCTGTATGGTAAGGTCTTTGCACCCCTGGGAGAACGTATCAATGATAATAACTATAAGACTGAGATAAATCAAAAGGCAAGTGGCACGCCAACCTTGACATTACACATACATTTTAAATGTTCAAATATATATATATCTAAGAATAAAATCTAGAACACATATCAGAAATACTGCTTTAATAAACATGTTCTTCTAACTCTTCTATGTGTAAAATAAAAAATAAAGTTTGTGAAATTTAGTGGCTTTCTTAAAAGTGCAATATTGTTTTTGATCATTTTAAGAGTTCACAACTAAGAAAAAGAAAATAAGGTCTTAGGTGTTTTGTGTTCATTTTGGAAAAAAAATACATCTTTACAGTGAAAAGTCATACTTGCCAACTTTTTGAAATTTTCATGGGGAAGAAAATGTGTAACAAAATCTTAATATATTTTGGATACCTATATACCATGCCCTATAAATATAATAAAATAGTAGTTTAAATTGCCTCTTTTAAGCAGCTCTGTGCAATACACTAAGTTAAGTTGAAGCAAGTTGATAAGCAAAGTAAGTTAAGGAATTACACTGATGCAAAAATATGGAAAGTTGGCAAGTATGAAAAGTTGAAGACAACTAATTACATGTACAACTTCAGTGTTATAAAGTAATCAACCAAACACTTGAAGCTGATAAATATAGTCAAATAAATTTTATGCCAATAGACCAAAGAAAAACAAATTGCAGTGACCTTTATACATTTGATAAAAACGTGTAGGACTCTGCAAGATATATTAAAGTACATATTTAAAAAATTGACATCTCTAAGACTTATATATATGAGAACTAGAACAAACACAAAGACTTACACACAATACTTTAGGTCACAACGACCTACTTAGTCATTATAACAGCAAAGTAACATTAGTAATTACAACCACATGTCAATGTGTCCGGGGTGTGATATTTCAGTGAGACAGCAATATAAAGTTGCCATAATTGTGCACTGTCACAAGCAGACACCGTCTTGATATGACCTATACATGAGTTAAAGGGACACTAAACCCCAATAAACAACAAATGATTTAGAACAAACCCCAATAAACAACAAATGATTTAGAACAAAGTAACCAAATTACTACAATTTGATTTGTTACACCAGCAAAAACATTCACAATGACAGACATCATTGGTGGAAAGAGACTCCTGTGTCGAGAGATTGACAATTAATTAATTAAGTCAATAAAATGGGAAATTAAGATCACAGTAACCTGTTTAATATATATAATAAAGGACTTTTTAATATTTACACTTGACAAGAGAAAAAAATAAGTTTGGAAGTTAACCCAAGTGTGAATAACTGTTACAGTAACAATTAAACACAGCAAGCATTCAATGCTGAGGAACCCAACTCATTTATTTTGGTAGCAGATAGATAAATTTATAATTTCATCTTATTTATTTCGGTAGCAGACAGATAAATTTATAATTACATCTTGGATGTGTATTGAGCTTAGTTTTGTTTTAGATAAACAGTTTACTTACACCTGCATATATACATTAGACAGTAGTGTTTGTGCCAAAACTCACCTCTAGTGACCAAGCTAATCAGTTTTGTCTCTCCCTTTAGACTTAAAGTGGTCAGACATAATAAATTGGCCACACACAGCTTTACACAAAGATGCAGAGGTCAGTTTTGTCCATAAATATATATATAAGTGGTTAAGATATACATGTATATAGGTATAGGAATATTGTCAAGTAGACTGGTTCCCTCCTTTTGATTTATTGCACTGCACTCTACTACTGTATACTTGCAGCCCTGAAGGAGAGATGTGAAAAAGGGAGAGAACAAGTCTAAATAGTTTGACTACACTCTTTTGATGGACTGATACAATTGCACAGTGCATGAAGGTGATAGATTTGCATAAGCACAAATTCATTCTCAAAACAACTTGATACACCCATTGCTTTTTGTAGCAGGTTTGTTATCTAGTATACAGTGTAAACATCTGCTTTAGAAAATATTGATAATGTCTTCTTAAGGCCAAAAATAATTAATACTGTGTTTCCGCTAACGGCTTGAAAAAAATTAGGGTAGGTAAAAGGTAGGGAAATCTTTTTATTTTACTTAAGTTTTTACATAGTGTAGGTTAAATAGAGACAGAGGTTCTGACTTTAATAGCGCTTGTCTGAAAATGGCATCAAATCTTTTAGGGTAGGCACTAAAAATTAGGGTCGGTAGGGTTAGCAGAAGCACAAATATTTTTTCTTTTGGCCTAATAGTATAAATTGTGAACCAAATTTTGAGTTCTATATACATGAACAAGCCAATAAATCAACCATCCATCATTATTGTCATAATAGATGTCACCTGTTTCAAATCAAAAACTTGAACAAATGTCTCGTACAATTTCGGTTTTTTTTTAAAAGAATTTAAAATCAAATTTATGAAGAAAATAAGATTATCGTTGCTGTAATATATATGATATTTTTTTACATTTAACATGTGTTTGAGCTTATATTATAATTATCCTCCAAGTCCAAATCCTCTGTCACATTTTAATCAAGAGGAACATTACATGTATACATTGTAAATTACAAGTCAATTTTATAGTTAGAGTCGAGGAGATGCATCAATAACACTGCATGGTGACTGTGCATATGTAATATACCTAATTAGTGATCATAATTAAATTATCTTTATCAACTTTCCAGCTACAAGTTTCTATGAAACTTATTAAGGCAAGTGATGAAAATGTTACACGTGAGTCATGATATCATGTGCATCACTTCTCTCTGTTGTATTATGTATGTTCACTATCTCACACATGCAACATGCAGTATCTTCCTGTGGGTCAAAGGTCATTTCCTGTTTACATAAATGCTGAATAACTTCAGGACTTTCTTAATCTTGTATGTTACAATTCCTCTCAAAAATTCACAGTTTAAAACATTCAAGAAAAGCCATTTCCAGACATTTCATACTTCAGAACAAATCTAAGTTGATATTTATAAAGGAATGTAGGATGCATAAGTATTTTTGTTTGGTAAAACTGCCAGTACACTTTTCTATATCCACTTTTTTTTTTTAAGAATCTCGAGCACAACACCCCAACTATGTTGTCATGTGATCAACCATTCCAATTTGATCTGAATCTGTCTAATCCATTTGAAGGTCATGATGACATACATACACGTATCAAGGTCATAATGAAATCCATACCAAGGTCATGATGATATAAATACATATTAATAAGGTTATGATGAAGGTCAAGATCACATACATACATATCAAGGTCAAGATCACATACATGTAATATAAGTATCAAGGTCATAATGAAATCAATACCAAGGTCATGATGATATAAATACATATTAATAAGGTTGTGATGAAGTTCATGATCACATACATGTACATACATATCGAGGTCATGATGAAAAACATACATGTACATACCAAGGTCATGATGACAGTCATACACATAAACAAACAGGTGACTGATGTCAACAAACAACTTATGTAAAAGTATATATATATACATGTATAGTATTCAAATAATTTCAATATTTAAAATATTATCAACCTGAAAAAAAAATTCTAATTCAAATCACTGTATATATTAATATTGTATATTGTAAATAGTTGGACTTTTAACTGATAAACATGGTTGCAATTTACCACAAAAACTTAGGTTTTCACCGGTACCCATGTTTTGAACTTTATGAAGGAATTCGAAGACTACATGAATACTGTTTAACATTCAACTGTTAATGTACATAATTACATATATGATACTCCTTTGCCTTTGGAATTCCAGTCTGTTCAACAGATGTTATTTATTCTAACAGAAATGGTCCTAATTTACATGAATTTTGTAGGAATTCATCAGCATGCAGCATGCTATTTCTTTTAAGTTAATTTGCTGATGTTCTACAGTATGATTTCCAGCTATCAGCTTGTAATTAGACCCACTGATGTAGCAGTGAAGCATTTGTATACATACTACCATAGCCGCCCACAACAAACCATGCTCTGTGTACAGACAGTGTGGTCGACTCCAAGATCAATACATGGAACATCATGATCATCAACACACAGCCATTGTTATAAAGTACATATATATAGGTACATTTGAAAAACACTAATTAATACAAAATACCAATAGTTCCATTGGCTCAACATCAATACTGTATAAGGTTTGGTGACCTTGACCTTTCAAGGTAACATATATACTTTATACTGAAATATATGTGTAGTTTCACAAACACTTGATGTATAGCATATTTGTAGATCTTTTTTCATCTTTTATGGTACAACAGTAGTGGTTGTGATATTTTATCTTGTATAATGTACTATTGATATAAATGAAGAATGAATCTATATAAGTATATATATTAACTATAATCATTGATAACATTCAGATTTTAGACTGGCTCTCTCCTTTTATCAACTCCTCTCCACCAGGGCTGTTCATGTGCTGAGCATGCACAGAGAATCAAAGGGATAGAACCAGTATATTCAGAATACTCTGTTGTTTTGGCCATTATATATATATATACAGAACTAATGGTAATCTAGAGCTACTGTAGGTAATTATAAAAATCTCACATACCAGTACAATATTATAATGCATTGATAGGTAAACCCAATGATCCCTAATTATAGTCACATTAAGACTTTCAAAACAAAAAATTTCAGTCATAATTAAATGACAGCATAATTTTGCACATATACCGGTACATTTGTGTGTACACTGCGTATATACAATGCCAACAAAATAATCTTTAACAACTCTATAAGATGCCTTTGCTTACCTTATCAAGAGTTGTGTCCCTTCTTCGTCTTTTGTGGTAAAACAATGGCTGTGCTATTTCATAAATTTCTTGACTTCTATCTTGTGTTGATAATGATGAATGAATCCTATAGGCACCTATAGTATAAACCAAAATGTTAATATTTCAATAGCTTTAAATTTCGATGTCTAGATACATGTACATTTGCTTAACTTTCTTGATATCACTGCTTCTGCCAAAATGCAATATTACACTAAGAAATTATAACTTTGTTATAAAATTAAATAAACCATTTGCAAGCAGCAGAAAACAAAATAATAGTTTAATTTGTCTGATTTATTGGATTTTAATATTCCTTCAACTCATGTTGAGGTCATATATCAAGAAAGTGTCTACTTGTGACAGTGTGCACTTCTGACTTTATAGTGCTGTCTCACTGAAAATCACGCCACAGAGACATTGACATGATATACTTCACTCAGCCATATTATCTTTACATCGAGCCAACCAGACCTTCTCCTACAAAGAAGTGCTGAGCGTTTTGCAGGGAGCAAGAAGATTACCTAATTTTATTGTCTCGGCTAGGGATCAAACCATTGCTACTGTACTTGTAGCTGAAAATTAAGTCAATGCTTTCTAACTGACAATTACATCGGAATAACTGTTAGTTTTATTGTGCAGTATTATTTATCTGAACATATGCATATATACATGTAAGATTGATCACATTGGGGACAGATTGATCAAGTCTGCTTTTGTGATAGCTATATGTAAAAACTCTTAAAAATAAAACTTAAATACTGTTTTAATGGAAGGTCACCCCACAGACACATACTGTAGCTTCCAGGAATGCATGAATCCAAAGCAGACCTATATTGTACTCATTCATATTTCTCAGACATTGAGCCAACACGCCTTTAATTAAGCTATCTAAGATGGAATTATCAAACAAGGACATTAGCATTGTCAATTTTAACACTTTAAATACATATATGAAAAACATAACATTCATGTACATGTGTATTCATACATGTAAACTTATATTTTAAGCCCTTAAAATCTTTTTGTTATGAAGAAATTGAAATCTTCAAAGTTCATGTATTATAATATATAGCTACATGTATTATAACTTAAAAAGACCACAAAGTGAAATCAATTTTGACAATGACATTATGTCACTGATGATAAATTGATGATAATGCTGCACACATAGGCATGAAAACAAATATTTAGTTAAATAGAAGGTTCACATTGAAGCAGAGATTTGCCATGATATATAAATTTAATAGAATCATTATGTCCATGGCTTTTAGACAAATTGTACAGTTGATTTGGGAGTAATATAACACATACAGATTCTGCATGCTAAATGTAGCAAATCATATTTATTGCTTTATAACATATCAATTTAAACAAATTACAGTTTTGTACATGTAGATTGTGCATGTAGATAAAAATGCTGATTTAATGAAGTAGTACTGTATATATATATATATATATATATGCTGATAGTTAAATTACTACATCAATATAAATATATCTCTTAGAAATAAAAACAAATTGGATTGGGTCCCAGAATGTAAACATTGAGATTGGTGCACATTGTACTGTTGAAAGATTCAGAAAACTGCATGAAAGATTCATTTGTATATGACGCAAAACATCATACCAGATTTTATAGTTTGATAAAGAAGACCTCTAACAACAAGCAAACATTATCTTCTTAAGTCTGGAACTGGAAGAATGAACACAATGTGAAATTTAACCAGATTAATTGTTAGACAGCTGTTCATGTATAACAATATAGATAGGGTACATGATATCATTCAGCATTCAGCATGCATATCGCTGCATCATCTGACATCATGCATGGGGACCCCGAGACCTGCATGTATTTTTGAAATCTTAACTTTTCTGTTCTGAGATCAAGTGACCTATATATATATATATTTTCTTAATATCACATCATACAGTGATACACATATTATAATTACAGCAATATGGTAAATATAATGTTTTGACAACTTACATGTACATGTACTTTACCTATACTTACTGCCTAGCCTACTGTGGTTAATATAAGTTTGTTGGTTTCATTGGGGTTTAATGTCCCTTCAACTCATATTGGTCATATAGAGCCGGTGCTTGCTATAATGACAGCTGCACATAGATGGCAAATTAATAGTGCAGACTCACTGAAATATCACACCGCAGACACATTGACATGATACTTCACTAGGTCATATTATCCTGACACCGAGCCAACCAGTCCTTCTACATGTACCTCAAATGCTGAGCATTTAAGGAGGCAGCATTGAAGTTTAACATCTTTAATTATATAATGTGACATGGCTGAGTATCAAACCTACAGCATTCCACAAATAACGAATTACCCTGCTGGTATACATATAAACAAGAGATGCTTGGTCAACAGTGCTATAATATAAGTAAAGCCCACAAGCCTACATGTATAAGGGCACTTAACTTTTTTTTTTTTTTTAAATATATAAAGGGTTTGCTTATTAGGACCATATATATTACATATATCCAAACACTGTACATGTGAATAAATGTACTGCAATGCTCTCCCATAATGGATCTTATATATAATTAGCTATTATGCAGGACGGTGTGTAGCTACATGTAGGTGCTTGAAAATGGAAGGGAGAGAGCTTATATTACTAGGTCCAAGACAGTATGAACATATACATTGATATTAACCTTTCAGGTAGCCATTTAGTTTTTTCTGTACTTATGCTTGCTAATTGTGTACAGTATATACATTTGTATAGTCCAGATTCAAATGACAATGTATATACATACATGCACAGATATATACAGTTTTACATAAATATATTTATTTATACATGTAGACACCTGAACATTATAAAAAATATACAATTATATTAACTAGTATACATACTATACATTATAATTAGGCCACAAATAAATCAATCTTTTCTGCTAACATAACAAAAGAAGAGCACGGGGTAGCGGAGCATTATACGTATACGCCCACAATAAATCTGTGAATGAATCTAAATGGGAAAGGGAAATACAAGTATGTGTATCTTAATACAAGTTTTGGAATATATATACCAAATGTAATGGATAATTCTAAGTCAAATAGCTTATAGCCATAACTCTAGGTTAAATTGACGCAACATCCCCATTTTACATAAGGCACATCCTCATTTGCTTCCAATTTTGAAAATATTCTGTCGAAAACTGTAGAACTTGTTGTGGTCATAAGGTTCACACTGACTATAGTGAAAATCCAAGTCATAAAGGGCTATAACTCTCTTTAAAATTGACACAAAATCCCCATTTTACGATGTAGGCATCCTCATATGATTCCCATCACACACACCAATACTGAAAAGATTTTGTCGCAAACTGTAGGACTATATATAGTCTAGTACTAGTTACGGTCACAAGGTTCACTCCAAAGACGGACAGCATGATACCATAATATAAATGCTCCACGAAAATTTGTGGGCGGCGTATAAAAAAATCATGCCAGTATATACACAAGGTACATGTACATGTACATATATATATACGGATAGGATTTAAATATTTTACATATTTCTTTTTCATCAATATATATATATATATATATATTTGTAGCAATATACTACAAAGGCCACATAAGAAATATATATCATGTATATATAGCATCCGTAAATATATACAGTTTACAACTGTGTCAGGTAGACATATATACATGTACAGTAGCTATTGTATCTTCTTTTCAAAGATTTTATAAAAAAATAATGTATTAAAGGCAATCAAAACTTTGTAAAATTAAAAGGAAACATGCATGTATGATCAATTCATCCAAGATGACACCAACTTTTTATA
>JAUMGZ010240917.1:0-10641 GCA_032359645.1 Pododesmus macrochisma | reverse complement strand
ACAATTGGCAGCCTGCAAATGCCTGCTGTGTATATGACTTGCTTTAACTGTCCTTATCTTCATTATACCTTTCAATAGCACTATTATTCAAAATGCTATTGACCAATGCACTCAGGTGACCGTTAAGGCCCATTGGGCCTCTTGTTAATTCTAGACATTAAAATAGAAGAGAACAAAATTATTTTGGTCACATTGTATGGACTCAATCAAGACTGTCCAGAAATTTATGCCAGTTTGTTTAACAACATCTTAAAGCTGTAATATTCTCAAAAACGATGCATTTCAATTAACAAAAATAGGCTACAAACGTTAAGTAAATGCCTATATTAGAATAGAAAAATCAGTTGCATGGATATAAAATGTGATGTAATCGAGTAAACAATAGCTGGAAAGCAGGTATTTACCTGTTGATGCTGCCTAATTAAAAGTTCGGTCTTTGGAAAATCAAACCATTAAGTTGTTCGCCTAAAACTAACGTTAACCTTATTATTTACATGTGCGCCTTGCCTGTGCTTGAGCACTGTTCACAAATATATTCCAAACCATTTTGTCAACAATCGCTTGCTATACACTTGTACGCGTTTACAAATAATATCCTACCTGTATACCTTCGTTAAATTAATCCATGTTCTAATTCACTTGTTCAACCGAACATAAAACATTAAAAAAAAAAATTAACAAAACTCTTATATATGGCGACACTACCCAGTTTACCTGGTTTAAACTGTAAGTGTTGGCTTTTGACTGTGATTCGTTATTGTTGTTGTAGGACATTTTTTTTATATCAAGAGAGTGTATGCATGCTCCGTAAAGCTGCTCATAAAGTTCACGACAGGGTCATCAGAGTAAGGGGCATGACTATTCGCCATTTATTGTCATCCATGCAAAAATGCGATAAATCGACAAAAGTACACTTTCTCACCATGAAAGAATTATTAATTATTTGTGTTTCTCAAGTTTCCAAAAAGTAGTAAACTGGAAGAATATTACAGCTGTAAGTTATAATAAAGAAAACTTCATAATTTATGGAGATTTTAACCTAGCATTAGACCCATATATGGATTTTTACAACAACTTGTATATGAATAATCCAAAAGCTAGAAAAATGGTTTTATCTTTAATCCAAGAGTATAATCTAATTGACATATTTAGACAACATAATCAAGAAACTAAGAGATATACATGGCGAAAAGAAATTCAATTAAGCAGGCTAGATTAGATTTCTTCCTCGTTAGTGAAAATATAACAAATTACATATAAAAATGCAATATAGAGTCAGGCTATAAAACAGACCACTCAATTATAACTCTAAATTTAATATTTAATAAATAATAAGAACGGAAAAGGTTCATTTAAAATGAATAATTCATTACATGATGGAGATGGTGGATTTCATATGCAGCACATCAAAAAAGATTTTTGAAAATAAGGAAATAACACTAATAAAAAAGATTGAAAATTTTGAAAATGATAATAATGTAGAACTCCTGGAAAAACTTAAAAAAGAATTAGAACTGCTTACTAGGAAACCTAAACTCAAAGGTAGTATCTAGATATAGAGCACAATGGATTGATGAAGGTGAAAAGCCGACCAGGTTAGAGAATAAAAATGTTATTAACAAAATTGTCTCCATAATACAAAAAGAAAACGGAACAATAATTTGCAATCAAAAAGAAATTTTAAGAGAAATACAATATTTTTTTGAACAATTATTTTCGGCACTGGTTCGATTCCGGGCCGGGGCCGTGTCAAACTTAAGACGTTAAAATTAGGTAATATTCTCGCTCCCAGGTGCTAAAAGCTCAGCATTACTGTGAAGGAGGAGGACTGGTTGGCTCGGTGTCAGGATAATGTGACCGAGTAAAGTATCATGTCAATGTGTCTGTGGCGTGATATTTTAGTGAGACATCAGTTTCAGCACTATAAAGTCCCAATCAGTGAGCACTGTCACAAACAGACACCGTCTTGATATGACCTACACATGAGTTAAAAGGTAGTTAAACTCCAATGAAACAAACAAATGTTGAGAAACTCAAACTTTTACGTAGGGAATATATCCATCATTATATTAGAAACACACTTCTTATATCTCTCTACTGTATCCTAATGGCGGCATAAAACTTCCTGAATGCATACTGAAGTTTGGGTAATGCATAACCCTGTCCCAAAAGCTTGGATGGCAACAGCAATCAACTAGGGACCAAAATTTGTGGTGAGAATAAACTCTTGAATATTGAATAAGATGTGACACATAAACACCATTATCAGGTGAGGTGGGCATGTTGCTGTCTAAGAATGGGAAGTTGACTATGGGAAAAAAGAAGTTGTTACGTTTGTCATAAAGTTTGGTGGAAAATCTACCATTTATGTCGATTATAAGTAGCAGGTCTTAGCATGATGCAGAAGAGCCGGTGTCTTTAATTTTGAGTTCCGGGAATATATAATGTCCACATAATCATCGAAATGTTTACTTTTCAATTCATCATCTATGTAGCGAAAAGTGAAAGGAAAAGACTGTCAAATGATGGGGTTTGGCATCGGGGATTGAACAATTTTAAACTTTTTTCAAGTGTTTTTTAATAAGTAACATGGAGTAATGACACCTTTACTACTGTAAAACATAGTTTAAGCTCAATATCTCTAGTAGTTATCAACAGATTACCGTATTACATTAATGGAATGATGGCCCCTTTGTTTGATAAAACATTAATTTTGCGCAGTACCTCGGGCAATTGTCGACCAATTATCTCCAGACTTTAAAACAAGGTACTTAGTTCAAATAAATTCTCAGACAAAACAAGAAATAGGATTAACAAAACAATTTAAAAGTTATTGACAAACAAACAATAGCTCCATTAAAAAGATACCACCAGAATGATCTAGCAAAGTAGGACAGGCATTTGATATGACGTCAAACTTGAACTAAATGGGTGAGAGGACCCTGCTCTTGATCCGAAGCCAAACTCCAAATCAACCGTCATCAACGGACTCAAAGGGGAAATGATTATCCGACAATGATTAATGTAGTTATGGCCCCCTGGTCTTGGTAAAACATTGTTTCCACGCAATATCTCGATCTGATTAACTTTAACTTCACAACAATATGAACTACAATGAAAGCTGCAACAAATTCCATATCCACTATCACCCTTTTTAAATCCAGCGAGTTTCAGCCTCTTTGTTTCTGTAAAACATCTTTTTCACTAAATATCTCTTGTAATCATTAACTATTAATATCGCTCTTTATATGTAGGTAAGTTACAATGAATTATGAGACAAGGTAGATAGCCGCTATTAGCAGACTAATTGATTTAAAAGAATGATTTCAAATACTAATTCTTTCATTATCAATAGTTCGTGTATATACTACTTAAAGAGTTTATTCGTGTGTTAAAATATGAATCAGCAGGACATTCATTTAATTCTGTCATAGTTCTAGTTTAAACAAGACTTTACCATTAAGAATGCAACCCTTTATTTGATACTTGTTTACATATTATGTATGTACGTATATGCCGTTTGTGATGCCCTTTTTTCTGTTGTATATATTATATTAATATTTCTTATTTCAGGCAACCATAACTATTCAGAAACCTTCACATTGAAATATAATCTTGATCAAACCAATAAAACACATTGTTCTCAGAATGGAACTGATACAGAGACTGTAACAATTACTGGTCTGGATCCGCTGATGAAGAATGTACTGGTTTTATCCTTTGTTGAAAACGTTACAGTTAGGGTTTATACAGCATCCAGTTTAAAAGAAATCACTCGTGACAAAATTTACGCACATGGAGTCGTTATACCTTTGAAATCCTCTGATCAACTCACATACAAAGAAAAAGGTTAGTAGGACTGATCCTTTTGAATTCTATTTGCAGTAAAAAATAAGCAAGCTACAATTCAATCATTTTGTTCTTGCTATATTTTAACGTAACATTGTTTGCTCAATAATTAATAAATACAGAATATTTTACATAAAGTAAAGGTATCATCCAAAAAAAAAATTATTTTCATTATCCAGAAGTATACTAAATAGTTCTACTCTACCTTTATTGGTTGCAGAGAATAAGGTTACATAATGCTTGCTAAAATCTAAGACACGAATATTAATTTTAGTTGATCAACGAAAGCCATCTTAAATTTTATTCAAGTACTTAGTTATTTCTTGTACTTGAAAGATAGTGATGTCAAATGATTGATTCCATCAATATGTCTTAGAAGTGTCTGAATAAAAATTACATTAGTTAGATTGTCTCATTAGAAGACACTTTTTCATAAGAATGATCCCATTCGGATGATCTTTTAAAGTTCTTTTGTTCTAGGGATGAAAATGGGGCCCTGTTATGTATAGTTGATAGTGAGTTTAACTTTAAATTGTGTCTTCTAAAGTGCTTTATGTGTCTTGTCCAAAAATGAGACCATTCTTGCTAGTTCTCCTAACAAATTAAGACTAGGGTGAGTATATATATATTCTTCAGAATTATAATTCTATAGCATGTATTCTGTCATTCACTAGATAGAATGTATAAAAGTTAGTGTAGGGACAAGTTCTGGTTTAGCTTTATATATTGTAAAGATTTGTCTGTGTAATATATACATTTATTGTAAAAGCATGAATAATGTTAAAAATGTTTTCTTTTTTTCAGTACAAAGTCCTTACCAATTACTTCTTGACAGTAATAAGATAGTTAATGATGCACTTTATCTAGGAATCGCTTTTGTGGTCGACAGTTGTGAGAGTGTCAGCGATATGTCAAACTTGACTTTTAATGAAAAGGAAGTAAATATTACCTTTGAAACTGTGTCTTTTTTCTGCGGATACTACAGTAGTCTAAATGACAGGTGGCAAACTGATGGATGTCAGGTAAAGAACACAATTGGACAGAATGGAATTTGTATCAGCATAACTGATGACCAAGCCCTATTATTTAAACAATTAAAAGAGTATTGCATAGTAATATTATAGTAATATGAAATGTGTTTATATTTCTACCAACATTATCTTGAGGTATCAATAGAGATGTGACGTAAGTGATCACGTCCTTGAGCCTTAATTAAAGCATGATAGATGGATAAATAACATTGCACCGTGGGATGGGCAAGTGGTCCCTCAGTATTATGTTGATATTGGTAGAGTTTCAATCAATTTCATACAATTATACCATACTTACTTAAGTTTTAAATTCTACCAAATCAACAATACTAAGGTATCGCATAAGATTTTAGAGTTGATACAGCCATCATAAACAAATTCATAACAACAACAACAATGCAAAAGTTATATAATATAATAAACCTTGTCATAAAATCAATTACATGTCTAACACAACAAAACTAAACATTAAAATTGGTGTTCATGATTGGCGTTAGAATCTCATGGTGTTTGTGAAAAGTTGTGACCATCAAGCGAGTTTTAGTGTAATATACTTATGGGCATAACTGCTCTTTTAGCAGCACTTTTCCAGCTGCTCTTGTTGAATGTGGTGAGAAAATGTTAATGTCAGTACCTCCCTCAATCATCACATTCTTGATCCAACGACTGATGCTATCATGACTAACACCGTTATGTGGTCTCACGAAAAAGAATTCTAAAATCAGACCGTTTTTTTAATATAAAACTCAATCATTCATTTGCGTAAGAAGGAATATTTTACATTAGCTAAATGACTACCAGGTCAAGAAGTTTTCAATATTAAACAATCGTAAACTACAGTCAAACTATCTATAGAGATTTGTTTTGTCGACTCATCAAGTTTGAGTTTAAGAAGAGATTGTCCACGCCATTCCGAGTGAGTCGGCAAAGCTAGTAACATAAACGTTTTTCTGTTAATTTCTAAAGAGGAAAAAATTCCAAGGGATACATTAACTTAAGTGCATTAAGCGCGACCAAAACATCCTACATGTTTATATTCTTAAGAAATGATGGTTTTTTGATAAACACTGCCCTGACAAACCATCTTACATGACTATAAGTGTCAATTGCTTCATTTCCCCTTCAAACAAATAAATATGATTATGTTGAACGAGCAATATTAATAGCACTGTAATTAAGGTTCACACTATATACCTTCTGAAGAGCAAGTGGATCAACATTGAGTTCTCTTGGTTTATGTCCAATATTGTCGTTGTGTGGATTTTTTCTACGATGCCGATATTGTGTCAGTAGCTGTGTCAGATATGCCGCTATAATTTAGGAGTTAATCGAAAACACCTCAGTGGCTTTTCTAAAGAGGATATTGTCTGTTCCGATATGTATGCATCAACAAAATCCATTATTTCTTTGTATTATACGCGACTGATCTGATATCAGTTTTAGAAGTTCTGGAAACTAGCTTCGTGTTGACCATATTGGAACTATTGCACAACTTCTGCTCTGCCCTGTTTGATAACTATTATGCACTGGTGTGAATACTGATTTGTCAGAGTAGACAGTAAAACCAAAATTATTTTACACTAATAAGAATATAACTGTTTGTGAAACGTTGAAATGACTATCTTGAAAATTGTCTCTCTGTAATAAAGTATTATCAATATAGAATAAATTTTGTAAATCCACACTGTGTGTAAAAAAGGAAACACTGGTTTCATTAGTTTGTTGAGAACTTGCAAGACCATTTGGTTTACATGTATTTTGTTTTCGTTGGTTGTTCCATGGATTTATGAGATATTTATGTGTACACTGTGGGCAGCAATAATTGTTTGGATAATTGTGTGCACATTATCCTTTGTGCCTGACTGGATACCCAGCTGCTGGACCCACTGCGGGCTCATTTGCATGTTGATTATCTTAGTTGACTGGTTCAATTGTGATAAATAAAAGTTCGATCCTTATCAACGTCTGATGATAAACACATGGCACCATTAGTTCATTGAGTGTCCTTTCTTCTTTCTTAACAAGATCATGTAGATTGGCAATGATGCCCGCAATCTTTTCACTATCAGTGACAGTGTCTTTCCGACTTGGTCGAGTATCTTATTTTATCTGCCATAACTGCGGTTTGTTGTTGTCGAACACCGAGACGTAAAGTCTGAGTAATTGCTGAAAAATGATAAAATTAGTAAAGTTTGTATGTCCAAAAATTACTTTAAAATATAAGCATCATGTATTCACAAAACACAAAATGGGAAAACCAGGACAATTCACCAAAATTCCAAGTAAAATCCATTTTAAAAAAGCACGCTCTAGTTCGAAGATCACCCGTTGCACTGAAGCATGTGATCACATATGTAAAATCTCACGTGATCCGTTATACCCCAGTCACAATAAGCTTGTGAGTAATTTGCGACAGATTTCTAGGCATTTTCGGCCGGGGCCCCAAGGAACTCCTTGTGGCTGGCGGGTCATTTTTAGGAATCATACAGGCATCGAGTTACTTTTAACTCATACTTAAAAACTAGTGCGGCGTTTCGCATAGCAAACTGATCGCCAATATATGTGTCGATGTCTGGCCGATGTCCCACAGGGCATCGCACACATCGGGTGGTCACCTGGCCACATTTTGGACAACCCGGACAATCCGTATATCGGCCAATTGCCGTCCAGACACAGCTCAGACACTGGTCAGGCCCTATCTGGCGTCGGGCAGACTTGGTGGTGCCCGGTTGGCGACAACCCACGACGGGGCTCGCAGGAGTATCGCAGGGACATAGGCAGGACATCGGAGGAGTGCCTGCCGGGCACACACGATAAAGGGGCCAAGAGTTCGTCTCCATTTTCATTTTAACATCATTGCCGCGTGTGGGGCACTTTTAATTGTGACTATATGACCGCCCTATCCATATTCTTTCACAGACCTCAACACGCCGGCCTATGTCTAAAAATCGCACATGCCACCCGTCCTCCACTTTAATTGTGACTTAAGCATATATAAGTATTGTTGATTTCTTAGAATTAAGTTTACACCAGAAAACTACAAAAAGGAATAAATGAGGTACATGTTTATTGAAATTAAATGATGTGTTTACCAATATGTATGTTGTGTAATAATGATAAAAAAAAAAGTTTCATTGCCTCTAGCAGTTTTTACTACACACTATCAATCTGAGGACATTTGAATGGAAACTGTGTATGTGTATCGATAGATATTGCATCCTATGTTAAAGATTCAGAAAGAATACATTTTCAAATCTGAAAATGGATGATAAGTTTGTTGGGTTTTTTTCAATTGAATGATCACTTTATTGATACCTAAATATACGTTTAAAGTTACTTACTTTGGATACGTCAACGTACGCGTTGTTCATATTTACCTGTTTATTTTGTTTTCTGACTCCACTAAATGGACATGTTGCTGGTTTTTACAATTTAATAGCCATTTTGGTTATAACTATATTCTGAATTATTAGTTGGGTGCAATTGCTTCAAAAAGCCTTTCTTTGTTTCTAGCTTTATACATCCCAAATCTAGTTGAAATGTTGCAGGAAATGTGAACATATTGTTGGTTGTTTGCGTATTTTTTATGCTCCCCGAAACTTATTTATTCTTTCACATATGCTTGTCCAGAGCATAACTTTTAAAATACGTAAAATATTTTTATGACATTTAGTACAAATGATAATCACCATGTGACGGTGTGCAGTACGCAAGAACCACAACTTTTGGTCAACTATAACCAGATTTATCTCCCCTTTAACAAAAAAACTTATTTATTCTTTCACACATGCTTGACTGGAATGCATAGCTTTAGGACATTTGGTAACGATGATGAGCACTATGAGACGGTGTGCAATGCACAAGAACCACAACTTTTAGTCTACTATACCCAGAATCATCTTCCCTTTACAAGAAAACTTTTGCTTGTCGAATGCATTTAAAATTTGATTTAATGAAACTTGATAAACATGTATAGGATATGTAGGTGACACTTAGTGTGCAAGAACCACAACTCTGCTTGTTGTTACAAGCAGAGTTATTGCCCTTATAGATAAAAAGTTTTCTTTTTCTGCCATGAATTTAATTGTCTACCTAGGGGATTTTTGCTTACCCAAAACACAAGGGCAGGTGTTTAATTAGAGGAATGACACTTTAAACTTATATACTATATAGTAAATATGACTTGTAAGCAAATACGCTCTTGACTACGAGATGCTTATGTGGTTTTGATCTGACATTTTATTGCAATTTTTGGTTCAGTCATCATATTGTTTATTGTTTTTTGTGTACAATATTGTGTCCGTGAATCCTATAAACCAATCAGTATCCATATTTGAAGTGTCAATGTTTAACCACCTGAATAAAGTTGGGGCTATAGAGGTAATACAGTCCAATTGTCATGATGATGTTATTATGAGTGAATTGAATACTTTATTGTTTAAAATTATGCTAATATTAAATTTTAATTCTTTCAGTTTTCCATTTTCTCCACTCCAGAGGATTTGCTTTGTCAGTGTAGTCGTATAACATCTAAACAAGGTGGATTTGCCGGTGGATTTTGGGTTATGCCTAACTCAATAGACCCTTTAGATATTTCACTTTTCCTGCGCTTCTTTGAAAATCCTTTAGTAGTGTCTACTGTTATCAACATATGGTGCTTCTATTTTTTGTTCCTGTGTTGGACTCGACGCAAGGATAAAGCAGAAGATTTAAAGGTAAATGTTGTGTTTTTATCACTAGTGAAAATTTCAACAAAAACTGGATCCTATTCTAAAATCGTAAGTTAATGGATATGAACGAACGAAAGTAAAAATGGGAGTTACGCACACAAAATTCAAATAAATACAAATATTAACTAAAAAAGGAAAAGTTATGATGTCTTTAATAAGGTATAGCCTTAAGAAGTCTTTAAAATTGAGATACCTTAATTAGATAACAGTTTTGTCAATAAAACAATTTTTACTATACAATGATTTACTAAAAAGGGAATAATTTGGGTACTCAAATGTAAATTGTCTTTTGTTATGTTGATATATTATCTACATTCCACTTTCACGTGGATTTCTTTTGCAAGATCATGTTCTTATATCAACCACTATCATTTGTAAAGGCCCGCCTATTAGGTGGACGTATATTTGCATTGTCTTGTCCATCCGTCCGTCCTTCAACATTTCGCTTTTTGACTATAGTACTGCACAGAAATTGGATGATATTTCCCACAATAAATTTTGATGATATTTCCCACAGCTGTTCCTTGCACCAAAGAGACCAGTCAAAGTTCAAGGTCATCAAGGTCACTGTTCCTTTTTTTAGAAACATGTATAAAACCTTGTCCACAGCTTTTTGAGTAAAGTACACAACAGATTTTGATAATACTTCACACAATTGTTCCTTGCTCAAAGTTCTAGAAATCTGTCAAATGTTAAGGTCATCAAAGTCACCTTCATCTTTCTGAGTATACTACTACAAATATTGATTATTTTTTACACAGTTACTCCTTGCATCAATTTTAGTTCTAGATTAGATCTACAAAGACATGGAAGAAAATACATGTGTCCATGTCAAAGAATAAATTTTGAAAACTTAGCTATTAGAATTTCACGCTGTACCTGTCTTTCTATCTTTACAAGAACTCTGCGTCAATTGGTGCTCTTGTACATTTATTTTTTTGTTATCTGATATTCATAAAATAGTAAATCGAAAAACCAAGACGATATTCTAGGCCGTAAGTCCATGGACATTAGCAAACAATAAGAAAACG
>JAUMGZ010240906.1:0-10642 GCA_032359645.1 Pododesmus macrochisma | reverse complement strand
TTGTTGTTGTTGTTACACTGTGAGATGAGATGGAGACGTGTTCTTGTAGGTAGGGAAAGACACAACCACTTGACTGGTCTCCATTCTCATCACTTCAACTTAAGCCTTCTTGTTGAGGGAGGGAGTAGGATGTTGACCCCTTGTAGGCAGGGATTGTCCCAACCACTTGGGTTGTTACGTCGGTGTGAGTACATGTATATGAGAGAGTGAGAGAAATTAAGAAGTGTGAATTAACATTTATAATGTTATATTTGTTATTAACCTAAACTGTCTCTATACTTTATCATGTCAGTTTACGTGAATAAAGAAACTGAAAATTGAAAAGCAAGGGAACAATCAACCAATAAAAAACGTTGTCCACTTTAACTGATATAATTGCTACTTTAATCTACATGTTTAAAAAATGTATAATTTTACTAGGCAAATGTTTATAAAACAGATACAGTTAGCATGCATATACGTCCATTGATATTTCAATGCATGTTTGGTTTATAATCAATGTAATAAAATGTCAACTAACTATACCAGGTCTTGTTTATACGTGTATTATATACAACACAGCGGTCACTATTGATTGTACAGATCTAATATAAAAGGAGATAATGGCTAAACTAATACCATGTATAAAATATTATTATTTATTGAACACTGGATACAGTAGCGAAACTTACAATTTATTCAGTAACATTCTTCAATTAGGTCATTACAGTTGTCAGAAATCATTCAGATGGATTGTTATCCACCAGTAATTATAAAAGTCATGCTCATCGTCAGCTGTAAATATATCAATACGTGTCAAAGATGATATATTTGAACCTAAATATAACACCTAAGAATGTTATAGTTGATATAGTTCACTCTGCTATACCTAAGAATGTTATAGTTGATATAGTTCACTCTGCTATACCTAAGAATGTTATAGTTGACATATTTCACTCTGCTATACCTAAGAATGTTATAGTTGATATAGTTCACTCTGCTATACCTAAGAATGTTATTGTTGATATAGTTCACTCTGCTATACCTAAGAATGTTATAGTTGACATAGTTCACTCTGCTATACATCAGAATGTTATAATTGACATAATTCACTCTGCTATACCTAAGAATGTTATAGTTTACATTGTTCACTCTGCTATACATAAGCATGTTATAATTGACATAGTTAAATAATTATTTTGTATTTTGACATTTCTGAGTGGTAAAGTTCTTGAAAAAGGCAAATAATATTTATATTAATTATCACAAAAAAATCTTATATTTGAAATCTCCATATATTGATATATTAAACGATATTTTGGTAAATAATTTAAATGTTTAAACACTTATCAGTATTATTTGTTTGATTGATAGATTGTTGTTGTTATTTTGTGTTGCTGCTGCAACTGTTGATTCTGTTGTTGTTGTTGTCAGCTGAAAAACTTGTATTTTAGTCATTTACAACCCCCACTTTCATCACTGAGTCCAAATCTATAAACTATACTCTTCAATATTTTCAGTTTGTTTGCTATCTCCTTAGGGATTTCTTTATGTTTTTTCTTCATGTGTAATAAGTATTTTTTACTGAATGTGTTAAGCGACACAATAGAACTGTCAAGACGTTGAATATACACGAAAACCTTCATATAACATTTAAACATTGCGTACCAAATAACTGTTACATTTATTATACATGAAAAGAAATTTGAAACTCACAATGACGTTGAAGAAATTTTAAAGTGGACTTTTAATTAAGTTTTTATTTGTATTTCAGTGTTGATTTTCAAACTTATTGACAACCGAAGGTCAAACCCAGTTTTAAAGTTTTAAATCTTCTTGTAATTGTCACTATTGCTCTCACCTTTAAGTGTGTATCTATAAGAAGAGAAATAGACACAAATGAACCGACAGTGCGTCTAAAACTGTTAGATAAATTGTCAAGATATTATAAAAGGAGGTTCATTAAAGCATATCTCCTATACGATACTCAATGATAAGCAATTAGTGATGGCATTCATAGGCGATATGAATGCCAACTGAATTCGGTTGGGATATATAGTGACATTGCCATGCGATGGTAAATATGTCGATATCAATAATTTAACCTCTAATATATTATCTGTTGATGAGCAATTTATCAAATTAAAGTCCTAACATACAATATACTTGTAAAAATATGTGTGTGCGTGCGTGCGTGTGTGAGTGTTTGTGTGAGTGTTTGTGTGTACGTGCGTGCGCGGGCCTCGGTGTGTGTATGTGGAACTAAAATTGCATAATGACAGGACGGGTAGTATATAAACGGGTACCGTGACTAGACCGTTGTTCTTTCTTGCGAATTGTTTAATTACTTGAAAATAAAATGTATTGAAGAGGTATATGCGGCATGAGAGACAATAGCGATGTGAATAGTACGTTATTATTAAATAAGAGTCTGTTTTGGTCCAGTCCTCGTCAGCAGAGATGACGTAACCTTGTCGTAATATAGTATGTATGTCTATGTCTGTTATTTTGAATTGTATATAATATGCACGATTCAAAATGAAAGACACATACAGCCATACTTACTTATTAAGGGTATCTTTAACATGAGCTTGTTATTAAAACAATGTATTTAATCGTGACATTGTTACATGAAGTCATATCCAGCGACTCACTGTTGTACAGTATTTACATTTACTCTCTATTGATACTAGTTTTCTCTTGATCGCTCAGATCACGAACAACAAAGATTAACAAAACATTGACTTAATTACGGATTATCACAAAATAGTGTATTGACTGAATACTTAATACGCTTAAAATAGGGCTGGCCGATCGTCTGCTGGGTTAAGGATAAACACAGAACGTAAAACCATATGTCGCTACTTAGATACAAGTAATACCATGTAATTGATAATATTTCATACTGTATTCGATGTTGGTGTATGTTATTGATTTCATAATTAGAAATTCGAAAATTTCATTTTACATTTGATTTTTCACTGACTGGTAGTGTGTTCGCTGTGTTCCGGTAAGCGGGGTTCGATCCCCGACCGCGTCAAACTTAAAACGTAAAACAAGGTTATTTTCACGCTCCTTGCTAAGCACTTCCGGGTAGAAGAAGGACTAGTTGGTTCGGTGTCTGGAAAATGCGATCGAGTGAAGTATCATGTCAATGCGTCTGCAGCATGATATTTCAGTGAGAAAGCACGATAAATTAACAATCAGTGCGCATTGTCACAGTCACTGTCTCGCTATGACCTAAACATGAGTTAGAATGGACGTTAAATCCCAACTAAAACAAAAACAAACATCGTATAACTAACCCATTTAAAAGAATAACGTTTCATTGGTCTCGCGTAGTTCTAATGTAGTCATTCCCGTAAAATCTTTTTTTTCATGATTTCAAAATCCGCGATTATTGATGCTGCAAATTTGTTTTAAAAATCAACATCCTTGTTCGTCACAAGAGTCATAGTTTGTTATAGCGCGTTAACTGTGACATTATATGTATTCGTTTACAATACCATTGTTCAAATGTGCTGTATGTTACATTGTATTTGTGATACAAACTGTAATAAAGTTATATGTACAAGATGTATTCATATACATGTCATATTATTTCATGAATGTAAAGCATTATACGTTAAGATCTGTTAATTTTGTCATAGCTAACACTTGTATTAATGTCATGTAAAGTCCTGTTCCACATATAAATGTGCTCAAGTGTTGTTTTATTAAATCTACTCATATTTTTTTCAAAGATTTAAAGATATTTATTAATATTGTTTTTTAGTATTTAATGTTTTGTATGGATCTTTAAATTAATTTTCGGGAATAAAAATAAAATAAATATTTAAAGTTACATCACCAACGAATAGTAATTATTGCTAGGTTGTTAATTTATTTTCAAAATAGTTATTTTTATAAAGCATGGAAAGTTAGTAAGTTTTCGTTAAATTAACCTAAAGCTCATGTATCTTTACAAAGTTACCAAATTTTGAAAATAAGCATAACAGACATAACGCTTCAACTTGCGTAGTACCAAGACAAGGAAATAGTCACTAAGTCGTCTTCACGTGGGTATTGCTCGGGACAGATATTTAGACAGTGTTGTGTTTTCTGTTAATATATCGGACAGAGTCCATTCAGTGATATAAGTGTATCAGGATACCTGTGTTTAGAAATTGTGAATTGTGTCAGGGCTATATACATAGACGCGTGCTCGATTTGCACGGATCTTTCAATAAGATGAATCGCAATGATGCTATTTTTAAACTATATTGCTGTTCGCCCTAACTTCGTCTGTATACTAATGAGGGAAATTGGCCGATCAAGAGGCGGGTCTTCGTGAATTTTCAATGTTTCGCTGGCTTGAAACCTGGTACATTATCTAATTTATCAAAAATATTCATTTTATGACACAGCATCTAATTATAGCGCTATAATAAATATTTCGTTTATTGAAGTAATTGCTTTTCGTTACCGGAGTGTGTTTGTAACTTTAAGCGTGATTTTTTTCTTTAAAGTGTTTTGGTTCATTATTTCAGTTTCATCTTTATCAGAATAAGTTGACTTATTACCACAAATAATGGCGGATAAAGCACAGATGGAGAAGGAAAGAAACATAATATGTATGTACAGTTATAATATGTATCTTAATGTTTGTTTATTCTTGAGTAATATGTACTATATTACAACAATCTGATTAAAAACAGATCTACCATGCTCCCGTTATTTGGATATCGCAGGGTTCCTAGCCACATCCCGGGAGCAAAGTAGATCTGGATTTAATCAGATTGATATAACAAGTACATAGTTTATTACAAGTCTTAGAGCAAATCATAATTATGTTAATTCTGTTATGATTTAATTCTGTTTTGTTTCAGTAATTTCTATTGGTCAAGAGGGTAACATTTTTTTCTCTCCGTAAGTCAATGGGAGTATAAAAAAAACAAGTCACAGCATAAACAATGACGTAACGATATAGTGCCCACATTCTGCTGTCGGACTACTTTACTAACGTTCTGAACGTCTTTGTTATACCCGCACTTTTTGAAGAAAATTCGGATATAGTGTGAAGCACTCAGTCTGTCTGTCTGTCCGTCCGTCCGTCAGTCCGTCGGTTTTTGTAGCAAATGGCCGGTTTTGAAGTTTTTTGCAAAAACTAATGGAAAATGTTTAAAGAATAGGGTTTTTGAGAATTAACTCTTGTCAGAGGAACTCCTTTTAGACAGATGAAGGAATTTCAGCGAAACTTGGTAGGATGTTAGAGTATATGATGTTGATGTGCATATCAGCTTCGGGTTTTGGATTTGCACAATTTTTAGGGAGAAACAGCAACAAGTTTCAAAAATCTTGTTATTTTGAGAAATTGTTATAATTTTTTTAAAAATATATTTTTTTCAAATACCATTGTGCATGTTTGATTGGGGTTTTTCGGAGGTATGCTGAGTGCGGGTATATGCACATCTGTAATGGCGTACACATAGTTAACACTGTCATGTATAAGTACGATATGTATAAGTATGTACGAGTGTGAGGTTATTTATAAACTTTTTTCTATTGTTTATCGTTGGAAAGACGAAGGCCTGGCAAGACATTTACATAAAAAAAAATGTTGCCGCACTTCTTTTTCGTCTAGAGCCTAACGAAAGTAGTGCGTTTAGAAAGTAGCTGAAATTCATAATTTTCCCGAATTTCTTTACAAAGAACCCAACATGTGTTCACATCTCTTATTATGCATACCAGAAAGGAAGTTTTTATTTAAAACCAATATTGACAAAATATAAATTTTAGATCAATTTTTTATTATTTTTTGCAGATGATCTTAGCGATAGATACCAAAATATATGCCGAAAAATTTAACGATTTTCCCTTCATAATCGACTTATAGAATTTTTTTTTCAAAGCACAACTTTTTTTTATAATTTATCAGCAAGACAGAGACTTTAAAAAAAATAAAATGAACAAATACAAATGATGGGTTGCCGAACTACTGTTTTCCTTAATTTTAGGACAAAGAGTCATTGTTTGGCAAGGTATTTATGCTCCCTTAACCATTAAAACATACAACGCATACATACACAAGGGAATTAAAATCCATTTGATTTGAGCTTACAACATTTCATTAAGATCCAATCACTCAATCAAAAGTTAATTAACTTTGAATTACCGCAGCAACGCAAAAACGTAATATTTTATGCACGTCAAAACCGCATCACATCGTCAATGTTTGCCGCAACAAAATGTAATCCCTCTGCTTTAATTTGATGTGGCCTATGTTCTTTATAATACTTTTTATTGGAATAGATTACTCTTATGATCTAATTAGTAGATCACCATAGTTTACTTGTCTAGGTATTACATAATGTGTTTTAAAACAGAGTAAACCCTACTTCCTATCAAAGCCTCATGCTCGTACATCCTGAAATAGAATATATAAACAAAGTTAAATATTCATTTCCACAAACTGATTTTTTACGATGGCACAGAGAGGACATGAAATTTATATGTTTCTGTCGCGAGCCCGTGAGAAAGCTATTGCATGCCCACGCGATACTGCGGCTTAGCTAAAAACTTAAAGAAATGGCGCCAATCGGAAAACCGCTCAGGCATTTCCGTCATACTTAGGGAAAACACCCCGGGGGTACTGCATAAGCTGCCATTTTGTATCTATGGCGACTGCTGTAGACAATAACAAGATTGGTAAATAAAAAGCATGTTGTTTGTGCGACGCCGTTTTATAAATGTTATATACCACTTAACGGTAATACGTTCAAATAGCTAAATGTAGACAGACTATATATAGATAATTTCGTGCTGAAACCCTTTCTTCAGCACTGCGAAGTCAATCTGTGAGATATGTTCTGGATGAACGAGTGTGAGAACATTTTTGTATATATAAAATCAAACTTTTTCTTCTTCTATTGTTGATTTTTGGAAAGACGAGGTCCTGGGAAGATATTTACATAACAGAAATTATATATTGCCGCACTTCTTTTTCGGCTAGAACCGCTTGATAGTAGTGCGTTTGAAAGTAGCTGAAATTGAAATTTCTCCAAATTTCTTAACAAAGAACCAATTATGTGTTCACATGTCTTATTATGCATACCATAAAGGAAGGATTTATTTAAAACTAATATTAAAAAAAAAAAGTTCAGATTAAGTAAGATTTTTTTTATATTTTTCTTTTTTTGCAGACTTTTAATGCGATAGAAATCCTTGGATACCAGACTATATATGAACAATTATTCAATAAGCACATTTTATTTCAGAAACCTGTGGATAACTATTGTTCATTCATGTTTTTCACGATAGTTTAATTTATTACATATTTCAGTCTTTTCATTACTGATTTTCTCGTATGTCTTTCTTCTTTTTATAAGCAATAAAAAGATCTTTTTCAAAGTTGGAAGTTGACGGCGACAATACAATCGGCATAGAAGAATTTAAGAAAGGAAAACAAATTTTAGGATTCAGCCCAACAGACGATGAGATGTGTGAAGCAATGAAAACCATAGACAAAGAAGGTAACGAAGGATACACTCAAAACGAAGTTATAACTGGATAGAGTACCAACACTTTACTTGTATCACAGTAATATGTCTATAATGGCACCGACAATGCGACTTTTACTAGAAAGTAGCTTTCGTCACCATAGCAGTGACATATTCTTATGGTGACATATACTTCTTTTTTGACAGTTGGAAGGGTTGCCATACACCGGCATGATACGGAGGCATCGCGGCGGATGACACATGTGTAGCATGTGTGACACATATTGCGAGCACCTGGTTTCGCTTCTAGTTTTATAATAGAAGTTCCTGATATTTCCTTTTTAGCTAATGAATGTATATTTGGTTATTTTTTCTGTGTGCGTCCCACGTTTTCCTATTGTTTGCCCATGTCCATGGACTAATGGCTTTAGAATGCCGTCTTGGTTTTCGTAATACTACTATATTACACAGTATATGGTTATATCGGCATGTTTCGATTTCGAAAATTGTTGTTTTTAATGCAGTTAACACCATACTTCGCTTGTGTAGCACGTTCGGCTAATCGGTATTTTGTTGGTTTTTTTTGTTGCTTTTCACAGAGGTATTCGTCAAGTTATTATGGAAGCCGGTTATGACACTTTTTTGTAGTAACTTCGTATCCGTTTTGCTTTGTTGTGATTATTCATGTATCACACACAAACTTATCACGTAGCGCGATTTGAATATAACAATTGACAGTAGTTGCATTTAGAAATAAAGACAAACGAAAATATAAGTAATTAACTGTATAGGCGTCGCAGACCTACTGGTACAACTGCAGCATGTGTCACAGACATTCTGAATGGAGCGCGTTAGCTGTGACACATGCTGCAGTTATTTCAGTAGGTCTGCAACATCTATACAGTGTATTGCTTAAAGGTCGTATTAATCGCCCTACCAATTGTAGTGTTTTCTCCTTATCTGATTTTTATCGAATTGCCTTGTCTTTGTGCTAGTTTTTGTCGTATCATCTATTCAATGAACCATAAAAGTTATGATCATAGAACGTTAAACTATTTGAGGGTAGCAAGCCATTTATTTCGCTCACATGAAATATAAGGTGAATTTTTTTGGGAAATTTTCACAATATTGAAAATCTTGTTACACTGTTTCATATTTTCTGGAATAACAGTGTATACAGTAAAATACATCTAGGACATTTCTCTGTTTATAGACTCGTTCTTGCCCGTGCTTATGCTTGGAACTTAGCGCCGTGGAAAGATTTTTAAATCGAAATCTTTATTTTCCCCTACAGTAAAGGAGTTTGAAAACATACTTATTACACCGAAAAAGAGACTTCAAAATTATGTCAAAATGAGTGTCGAGACATGTCTAGCTCTCTTGTTTGTCAAGTTAGCATACCGAGCGTAATGTTCAATATACAAATAGATCACCTACAAAAGTATCTTTTCCCTTTTAAATTTTTTTTCTGAACAAATATGAATAAACCGATATATCCGTGGACAGTTCCGTGGAAGAATTTGCATCAGTTTTTATATATACTAAAACTGATAATTTGAAATGCCACGAGTTGACAAAACGGAAATCCTAAAATCTCTCTAAGTTTAGACTTGGGAATGCCCCAAAGAATCCGATTCCGGTGCTTACGCCATTAGAGAAATCTTAAGTTATTATTTACAGTAATAACATTTCTCCGTATTCATTATAGTCAGATTTAAGACAGCTGTTTATATTTAACTATAGCTACAAGGCTGTTTCAATAGACACTTGGAAACTCCTCTATTTCCTTTTGATATAGCCTTCATGGCGCGTTTTATTGTGGTCTGCCACCTGAAAGACTTATTGTATTGCAATTGGATTGTCAAGGGATACGTGATTCTATCTCATGTTAACTTTATACTAGTAGATAAATCTAAAGGCCGCCTTAAAGGTCCCTAGTTGGTGATCGGTGTAGGTGTGGTTGAAGTCAAGGGCCCGGAATCTCCCGAGTTTTCGTGTTTCTAGGAGGAAAACTGGTAGTTTAATTTAAATTTACATAAAGTTTGACAAAATTAGTTATAGGGGATGGGTTTCGCCCGCACCAAAATCCGCTAGTGAGTTGTATAGTCAATTTTTATTCTTTTGCATTTTTTAACAGGCAAAAACAGAATAACGTGTGATCAATATGAAGGGTATATGCTTTATCAGTTACAAAACAGTCCTTACGAGATGAGGCTTTTAATGGACAGTTTTAGGAAATTTGATAAAAATAATGACGGTGTTGTGTCTATTGAGGAAATGAAATCTGTTTTATGTTCGAGAGGGAAGCATCCTATGAAGGAACAAGAAATTGAAAAATGGTTTACGGAATACGATAACAATCGCGATGGAAAATTAGACTACAACGGTAAGTTCAATAGAACTTCATATCCAAACGGTCCTTCGTTTATAACAGATTTACATTGGTGACATATGTAGCCGTGAGGAAACGCTCACTTCTATTGAACACCTAGTTGTGCTTCTAGTTTATAACATCAGATCGCCATGTTTCCTTTTATACTTTATTATTGGCATTAATTAATTTTTTCTGTATCAATGCCCGTTTTCCTTATGTTGGCTCCTGTTTATGAACTTACGTTTTACAAGCTTGTATGTTTACAATAACCTATTTCTTTTGCATTTTCCCTACTTTTTTCCAGTTCACTCATACTGACTGTATTCTACATTTAATCTTTCTTCTTTACTCATACTGTATTCCACGTTTAATCTTTCAAGATAGCTCATACTGATACTGTATTCCATGTTTCAACTCTCCAGATAACTCATACTGTATTCTACGGTTCATTTTTCTTCTTTATTCATACTGTATTCAACGTTTAATCTTTCAAGATAGCTCATACTGTATTCCATGTTTCAACTTTCCAGATAACTCATACTGTATTCCATGTTTAATCTGTCCAGATAACTCATACTGTATTCCACGTTTCATCTGTCTAAATAAATCATACTGTATTCCACGTTTAATCTTTCTAGATAACTCATACTGTATTCCACAATTCATCTTTCTTCTTTACTCATACTGTATTCTACGTGCCCACTTTCTAGATAACTCATACTGTATTCCACGTGTCATCTGTCTAAATAAATCATACTGTATTCCACGTTTAATCTTTCTAGATAACTCATACTGTATTCCACAATTCATC
>JAUMGZ010240895.1:0-10642 GCA_032359645.1 Pododesmus macrochisma | reverse complement strand
ATTAAGATCTGGATAATGCCATAAAATAAATGATTTAATAAAGAGATAAACTTAAAGTAAAGTAGTATTAAGATCTGGATAATGCCATAAAATAAATGATTTAATAAAGAGATAAACTTAAAGTAAAGTAGTATTAAGATCTGGATAATGCCATAAAATAAATGATTTAATAAAGAGATAAACTTAAAGTAAAGTAGTATTAAGATCTGAAGACAACTTTAAAGTATCGTAGTATTAAGATCTGGATAATGCCATAAAATAAATGATTTAATAAAGAGACAACTTCAAAGTACCTAGTATTAAGATCTGGATAATGCCATAAAATAAATGATTTAAAAAAGAGACAACTTCAAAGTACCTAGTATTAAGATCTAAAGATAGTTTTATAATACATGAAATAACTAAGACACAAAATTGAAGTATTTTGAAGATCTGGATTAATTCTTAAAGAAGTAACTAGAATTTTTTTTGTTGGAAATGTAAGCTAGACAAGTTATAAGCATGTTAGCCTGGCTACACACATTAGATACACACCACAGCATGTTATTATCCAATTTTCATGTGTAAAATGCTGTAGTTTATAGATATGAAATCATTATCTGGACTTTTAGCAATATAACATGTTTACATTATAACAAGTTTTTACGGGGTGTTCCCGGAATGCCTACAATATATATAACAATAGAGGTGTTTTTTACGGAGATCAAAGGGAAATGCACTATAGTCCTTTTCTTCTGTTGCTACCTGGTTTTTACCTGAACATGTAAAAAAGGAAAAAGAATGAATTAACACACAGACTCAGTAAGATAATCTGATCTTTTTATTAGACATTTCTTTTCATTATCAGTATAACATGTCATTCAAATGGAATAAATGTTAACAAAAAATAATACATATATCATTGTGAAACTTTAATATTTCGCATTTAAAAAAAAGAAAGAATAAGAATTAAAAGTAACATTTAAATTTAAACAAAAATATAGCACTACAGTTTATATATCATTGTGAAACCTTAATAATACGCATTTAAAACAAAAAATAATAAGTACAAAACATGGAAATTAAAAGTAACATTTAAATTTAAACAAAAATATATACACAGATATAGCACTACAGTTTATTATAATGTCATACATAACATATTATGTCAAATGTTATATTACAAAGACAAAATAACAACATATCATAACAAGAAAGCAAAGTATTAAAGCGAGTCCGACAAGGAGTAATTACCCCTGATCACATACTGCATCAGCTAGAGATGCCATTATAATATTATTAAATATAATCAAAAGAACTTTAAAAGGGGTTAGAAATGTTGATAAGGTAGTACTGTGATCCATGACTGTACACTGAAACAGACGCAAATTGAATATAATATAAAAGACAAACAAAATCAACCAGCTCTAAACGATTTTGTGTTAAGGGCTTATTGTCCGATCAACAGCTAAGGTCATTTATGGACGTGACAGTTTTACTGGTGGAGGAAACCGGAGTACCCGGAGTAAACTATCGACCTACGGCAAGTTACTGGCCACTTTCTCACACCAGGCCGTCCTGTACGTGAATCGAACCTAGGAGGTGAAATGCTCTTATGATTACATGATTAACCACTAGGCCACCGCGGCCCCAGCTCTAAACGGACGTCCAGGGGAAATTAATGAAAATATACAAAACTCATTGAAACACAGTTTAGGGTGCTAAAACTATGACATCATAGACATTTTACCATAATTTCAGTTATTTGTATGAATTGTTTCAATATTGTAATCAGTTTCTCTCTCAAGAATACACAAATGCAACCTGATGCATGCCTCCGATAAATATGATAGTTATAAGAGAAAGGAGTCAAAACTCCTGATACGATGTAATCATGTTTGATCCTTTTATGTGACAAAGCATTTAGTAATGAGATAAGTGGCGATTTGATACTATTATTTGTGAACCTGTGTTGTTAAAATGTGTGTTTTGACGAAATTTGTATGTAATTTCTTTATTTCCTTATCATTATATGAAAGCATAAAACAAAACGAAATGACACTTAAGTGAAAACTGAAACATGTTTCATAATAAATATAGAATTCACATTTACGGTGAAGTACACCGCGCTAACTTTTATTCTTCGTTTACGGTGAAGTACAACGCGCTAACTTTTATTCTTCGTTTACGGTGAAGTACACCGCGCTAACTTTTATTCTTCGTTTTCAATACTACATAAAACGAATTTCTTTCTCTCAATTATCATACCCTGAAAATGTGATTATTCAAGATTAAACGTTTGGCTTCGTAGATTAGGTTTATCGGTGTGTTGCCCATTCTAAAATTATATATTCATTTCTCTTAGCGTCCATAGATGACGGTTGATTCGTAGCTGAACCTGGACTACGGGACGAGGTTATCTCACACAGAGTGTTCGGGACGAGGTTATCTCACACAGAGTGTTGGTTATTTCCTCTTATAGATAATATATTTACGTGTAGTCTGGGACGAGGTTATCGCACACAGAGTGTTGGTTATTTCCTCTTATAGATAATATATGTATTGGTGGCCTGTTTCAGTTTGCAAATTTGTATTATAAGCACTGATAACAAAATTACAGAATGCGATAAAAATTTAATTCAAATATCGTTGACTT
This sequence comes from Pododesmus macrochisma, assembly GCA_032359645.1. Lineage (NCBI taxonomy): Eukaryota > Metazoa > Mollusca > Bivalvia > Pectinida > Anomiidae > Pododesmus > Pododesmus macrochisma. The sequence goes on along the minus strand of JAUMGZ010240895.1, from coordinate 8,007 downwards.
TGACATGTTTCCAACTCTACACAGCCAGTATGTCCTCACGTGGAAAGTTCCTCACGTGGAAAGTTCCCCAAGTGAATTTCATGTGAGGACATTTTGCCGGAGTATAATTCTTATTCGTTGACGTGTGCACGCGTGAACAGTTTATGAAAATTTGCTCTGAAATTTTTACTCCTGACATAATAAATAACAAAGTTGACAGATGAATTAGTACATAACATTAATCTCATTACTAAGAAAAGTCTGTGAAAGAATTCTATATTATTTATCTTTATATATCCAGAGTTTCCCAAAATGATGGAAATAAACATTGGTAAAACTGAGAGACCATATACAAATATTACTACAAGAAGAGTCATTGTCGTCTTTAACTCTCTATTGTAATCGAGATTGGAGGAATAAGACAGCATCATTCGTTTTTTTCTTCTGTAACATAACCCTACTGCTATACACACATTCGACACAACAACCATTACCGCTGGAATAATGTCAGTTAGTATATTTAAAAGCAGGGTGTACATTCTCAACATATCAAGTGCGGGTGTAGATTCTATTAATTCCGATGTTTCGTCTTTTACTGAGATTTTGTCATTCCTAATAGAAGGATAGTCAGTGGCCGTAACCTGTTGATTTGGAAGAGGTGTTTTACTTTGAACATTTACCTTTGTCTTGTTGTCATCCTGATTTGTTCGGTTCCAAGGTTCGGATATACTCGATGTCACTGTAGCATTGGTTACGTGGAAAGATGGGGTCGTTAAAGGTATGTCGGTAGACTGCTCATTGTCAACGTAATCACTAGACAATGTTAAATTGTTATTCTGGTTTGAATCAGAATTGATTATAGGATTCAATTCGGGGTTCCACGTGCACAGCTGTGACCGCAAGATAAGCAATGGGGTATGGCAGACAATTGCAAAAACAAACACGCATGTAAGAAGATTCCGTTGCACTTTCTTTGTGAAAACTAAACGAACCTTCAAAGGTTTGTATATTGCATAAATTCGCTCAACACCAATGAGGCACATGAGACAACTTGAAATTTGTATAATACCCTTACCAAGAATTGGAGGTTTATACAGTATATCAAAAAACTCTTGAAGTTCTCGAGTTCCAAGGTACAAAGTATTTATTCCGAGTATTGTTGCAAAAGAAAACATCATAAGCAAATGCATTATATCCACGCCGGCTAAAACGCGAATAAACACCGTTTGCTCTGAATCGTATTTTAACCAAATAATGATACAAAAGGTATTTCCAACTATACCTGCCACACAGATAAGATACAAAGCACACAGTAACACGCCATCTAGTGGTGTGTTAATAGAAGCTGGAAAAAGAGCGCATAGAACCATGTTTCAATTTCACTACAGTTAAAGAACTTCAAAGTAATAATATCCAATCTAACTGAAAATTGAGTAGTTCCCTGAACTTAAGTTCCAAGTTTATGTTAAGAACTGTTAACTTGTTTTAGACCTGAGCAAAGTTCAAAGTTATACATGTGTTTGTGTGTCTTATAATTATTCGATCTTATGCCGTCTTTGACAATAAATTCAGTCTTTTAATACACGTTGTGTATATTCTAGATACTGTCGTGTAAGACGTATGATAATGTCCGTCTCGGTATGCTAGTACATTCTGGTGATTACTTTGTCATGAAGCAATTGTTTGTTTGCCATAGCATTAATTTTGTTCTTCGGGTCATATATCTTAATCTAGTTGATATTCCTAACTATATAGTCAGATCATAGCGTATGTAATCCAAAGCCAATTTGACCACTACAGTTATAAGCTATTAAGACCACTAATTAGAAGTGACCACTACAGTTATAAGCTATTAAGAACACAAATTGGAAGCTGATGACCGCTGATTATTTATGAAGAGAAATATGATATGATTAGAAAAAAAATGATAACGAAATGAATTGAATATGTGATCTTCCATGCTATTACGGAATAAAGAACTTTAATTTGATCTTCCATGCTATTACATGTCGTGATTATTTTGTTGTAAGGCGACCGAGTTGAAGCCAGGTACTAAATCCTTTTATTTGTTCTGAACCAAGTCAAAAGTTCATTCTGTTGTGACAAGTCAGAACTAATAATTAACATCTTATTAAGATGAAAATATACTCGGTATAAGATAACAGCCGATAACATATGTATTGCTTTGATTGTGACATCGGAAGGGTGGTGATGGAGTAAATACGAGAAAAACAAACAAGTTGATGAGGAAGAATTGTTTTGCATATATCCAAGTCATAGACATAGGAAAGAGACTGTTGAAGGTTTCTAGCTTGAACCGATTGTGATTATTTGTTTTGGAGTAATGGGGCTGTGATTGGCCATCAAGTCATAATATCATAATAATCTAAATCAAATAACAATTCGCTGTAGACTTCATTATTATACTCTAGCTACATTCTGCATTGAGCTTTTGCACATTTGTGTATGAGTGTATTTATACATATGCGTGTAATGAGTGTATATTTGTGTGCGCGTATTCCTTTAGTTCTTCTTCCCTGGGCTAGACAATTTATCGCGGTAGGGAGGCTTGAGTGTCTCGATGACTTGGAGAGCTATGCTGGCGGGAACTTGTGTTTTCTGGTAGGGTCACCCAAGTCAGACAGGTTGAAGGGTAGAGGACAGCCAAAGATCCGCACGTCCTTCTGAGGGGACGCTTAGCTGGCGATCCCGTGTACAGGGACGTTTAACCCCCTGGCACGATACAAATCCCCATGTAAAGTTCGATAGAAGAATAGGCGGAAACGCCGTTGCATGGGCTCATCCTTCTTTCTGACTTATCCCTATTACTTTCATTTCCAGTTCCTGTCGCCACTCTCTTCCTGTCCTATCATTTGGTTTTTCTCTTTGATCTTTTGTCACAATATCGGTGAAAGATTCTGGAAGTGACGTTAAGCCCTAATCAAACAAACAAACAAACCTTTAGTTATTAATTGATAAATATATAGGAATTCACTGTTTTCTTTGTACGCATATGTTGAGATCTACATTGTTGTGTTTTGTTAATGTTGTAATGTACTTGTATTATAAACATGTATGCCATATGTTCTTGATTGTTTTATGTGAAATAAAATTGTTAATGAAACAAGAGGCCCATAGGGCCTTAACATCCATCTGGCTGAAATCTGCCCATTAGTTTCAGAGATGTTGTTTAAAGGCAAACTGTCAAATGTACTGAACCCCCTTCCCAAAGGTATGACATCTGCCAAGTTTGGATGAAATTGGTCCAGTAATATTGAACAAGTTAAAAATGTGAAAAGTTAACATATTTGCTATAGTGTTGAACTTTGACCCAAAAAAGCGAAATCTATTTTTGACCCCAGGGTCACATCTTGAACAAACTTATTTCTCCATGCCCTAAAGTTGCTACATACCAAAACATTAAGCTCTAGGCTTTCTAGTTTACTAGAAGATTTGTGAAATTTTATCAAACTTTCCCCCTTTTTGACCCCAAAGTGGCGACCCCTGGGCTCCAGCCCCTTCATTTGAACAAATCTGAATCCCCTTCCTCTAGGAAAACCACCGAGTAACAATTGTAGTTTTGGAATAGAAGTCGAAAATGTGAAAAGTTCAACACATTTACCATAGTATTGAACTTTGACCCAAATATGCGTAATCCATTTTTGACCCAATGGTCACGCCTTGAACAAACGTTGTTCTCCATGCCTTAAAGTTAGTACATACCAAAACATTAAGCTTTAGGCGTTTGAGTTTATTAGAAGAAGACTTGTAAAGTTTTGTCAAATTTCCCCCCTTTAGGCCCCCTAGTGGTGCATCCTGGAAGCACAGACCCTTCATTTGAACAAATCTGAATCCCCTTCACCTAGACATATTTCCTACCAAGTTTGAAAGATATAGGTCCAGTGGTTTAGGACAAGAAGTTAAAAATGTGAAAATTTAACATATTTGATATATATTATGAATATATATTGTTGAACTTTGACGAACAAACGCGTAACCTTATTTTGACTTCAGGGTCATGCCTTGAACAAACTTGGTTATCCATGCTCTAAAGTTGCTACATACCAAAACATTAACCTCTAGGCCTTCTAGTATATTAGAAGAAGATTTATGAAGTTTTGTCAAAATTTCCCCCTTTAGGCACCCTAGTGGTGCCTCCTGGAGGCACAGACACTTCATTTGAACAAATCTGAATCCCCTTCACCTAGACATATTTCCTACCAAGTTTGGAAGAAATAGGTCCAGTGGTTTAGGACAAGAAGTTACACATGTGAAAATTTACTATGACGAAAAAACGCGTAACCTTTTTTTGACCCCAGGGTCATGCCCTAAAGTTGCTACATACCAAAACGTTAAGCTCTAGGCCTTCTAGTTTATTAGATGTGTGCAGTTTGAACACATTTTCCCCCTTTTAGCCCACTAGTGGAGCACCCTCGGACCCCAGTCCCTTGATTTGAACAAATTAAAATCCCCTTCCCCTAAGGATTCTTTCTACCATGTTTGGATGATATTGGTCCAGTAGCTTTGGACTAGAAGTCGAAAATGTGAAAAGTTAACACATTTGCCATATTGTTGAACTTTGACCCCAAAACGCATAACCTATTTTTGACCTCAAGGTTACGCCTTGAACAAACTTGGTTCTCCATGCCTTAAAGTTACAACATACCAAAACATTAAGCTCTAGGCCTTCTAGTTTATTAGAAGAAGATTTTTGAAGTTTTGTCAAATTTTCCCCCTTTAGGCCCCCTAGTGGTGCCCCCTGGAGGCCCAGCCCCTTCATTTGAACAAATCTGAATCCCCTTCCCCTAGGGATACTTCCTACCAAGTTTAGATGAAATGAGTCCAGTGGTTTAGGAGAAGAAGTTGAAAATGTGAAGTTTACGACGGACGACCGACCGGATTTGTATGAGAAAAGTCCACCTTGGACTTTGGTCCAGATGGACTAAAAACAATTGCACGTCATCCCAGTCCGTGCCGATAGTCAATACTTTGGACTAATGAAAAAGGAACAAAAAAAATGCTCCCGACAGGAGACTCGAACCCGGGACGTCAAGGGTAGTAGCAGTGGGAAAACGAGATTGACCTTTGTCCGTAGTGGATGAATGTAGTACCTATAGAAACTGACATATCTGACTTTAGAAGTGATTGTAATTGTTGAGTGTTTAGTTAAGTTATGAACGTTTTTGACAAGTGTACTGGCATTTCGTTCACTATATAGCAGAATTGAAGAATTTAGTGTTTACTACGCGGCAGGAGAGATGATTTGGCGCCCAGGAATCTGAAAAATGGGTAACACATTAGCAAAAAGCACACAGACGTCAATTCTTGACCGATTTGCACGAATTTGAGTGGAAATGTTACTCTGTCTTAACCCTACCATGGTAGTAAATCGCACGAAGCTAAAGCAACACGTAAGAAAGTTATAGCCAAAATACGCATTTCATATAAATTGGTCTCCTGACCTTGACCTTTGGACTTACTTTTGAAAATGACTTTGTTTCTCTCTGTCAGGCCTTACACGTGTCCGAATTTAAACTTCCTATGTCCAGTGGGAAGGAAACTATAGGTTGTAGAATATTTGATTTTTGAATGCACCTGTGACCTTGACCTTTGACCTCTGGACCCCCAAAAACTATACACTTGTTCCCTTTCCCAAGTACTATCACTGGTCCAAATATGAACTCCCTAGATGTTTTGGTTCAAAAGTTATAGTTGACAGAACAAAGTTCTTAGGACTTCCAGTGTGCAATATTGGTACAGGTACAAACCTTTTCCAGTGCCTCAATGTGCTCCTGTTAGACAGAGACATTCCATGGTACTATTGTGTGGGCTATTCCAGTGATAATGCTAGTGTGATGACAGGCAAGCACAACAGTGTTTTATCAAGAATCCAGATGTCTATGATCTTGGTTGTGTTTGTCATTTAGCTAACTTGTGTATTCAGGCCGCCATCAAGACTAATAAATATCATATTTATCAGAGGCATAATTCAGGTTGCATTTTTGTATTCCAGTTCACAGTGAGGACCTACTCATTGATGTGTATTTTCACTTCCATCATAGTGCCAAGAGGAAAGAAATATACAAGGAATTCCTTGAATTTACAGAAACTGAACCCATCAAGATCATCAAGCACTGTAGCACCAGATGGTTTAGTCTTGAGAAGTGTGTAAGAAGATTTCTACAACAGTGGCAAGCATTGAAAAGCTATTTTCAGAGCCATGATGACAATGAGGTCCAGGGGAGAGTTAAGCGATGTAATGACAGACTTTTGGACCTACAAATCTGGTTGTACTACTCATTTTTGGAATCATCACTGCCCTAAGAATGAGTTCAACACTAACTTTCAAGGTGGATCAAACATGATAGGACACCTTCACTCAGAGATGAAGAGACTGTTATGTAAGTTGATGTTTGTGAAGGTTATAGGGTGATAACATCTACACCAGATTTGACAAAGGTTGACTTTGTATCTGAGGACAACCAGTTGAGTGACGATTTCATTGCAGTTAGATTTGCAACTAGGGAATACCTCAGAGAGAACGAAGATTTGGCACCTACTATAGTCTCTACTTTCTTCAGAAGTGTCAGGATGTATTTTATACAACATTGGTGAGGAAGATGCTCAGCAAGTTTCCCTTCAAGGATATAACACTTAGTACACTAGGATTTCTTAACCCTGAGATGAAGGAAACAGTGAGTGCTGCTAGTATTGTTCAACTAGGCACTAGATTTCTTACACCTGAGCCAGATGTCCTTGTTCTTGAGACACAGATACAAGAGTTCATTACTACCCCCTTGCTAAACTACCATCATTTGATAAGAGTGCTTTAGAACAGTTTTGGTTAGACATGAGAGCTAAGAAGTTACCAAGTGGTAAACTTCAATATGATGTATTGAGTGACTTAGCAATTGTGTGCATGTCCTTGGCCCATTCTAATGCAGATGCTGAGAGGTCATTTAGTGTTCTCAGTAAGATACAGAGTGATTCAAGATATAATCTATCTACTGAAACTGTACATAACTTGATGCTCGATCCAAAGTATGCCATGCAAAGAACTATTGAACTGTGTGTGAGTGTCAAGACTGCCTGCAGTACATATACAAGTATGCATCAGTTATTTCAATGGGTGTGTTAACTGATACTGAATCAAATTACGTTGGCTATAGACTGGTATAAAGACAATGAAGATGTGTGTATTGTGAATACTTTTGTTTAGTGCTTATGATCAAAAGTGAATATTTTTTTAGTAAAATGTAAGATATGTATTGTGTTTAGTGCTATGATCTTCTGAACGATTAGAGATACTTTATTCAGTGACATCAATGAAGATACTTAGATGTGTGTATTGAGATCTTTTGTTTAGTGCTTGTGAACAATTTTGTCATAAAAAATTCAAAATGTATGTATTATTTCATAAAGATTAGTGCATACTCATAATGACCATCTGATTAAAGCTGAAAAGAAGTAAATATATGTAGTTAAAGTTTGTTTATTATCTTATCTTCATGTTTTATTGATTGTGAACAGTGTATTTTGTTTCTTTTTTTCAGTTGTCCAAATTGAACTTGCTTTCAACTAGAAAACCACTGAAAAGGGACGAAGCGTCAATAAAAAACCTCCCTAGTTAGCACCCAAATCTCCTTGGTTGAAATCATAAATCTCTCTAGTTGCCATCCCAGGATTATCACATGTATGCAAAATGTACAAACTTTGAGCTTTTGAGAAAAAGAAATTGTACTACTTTCTGTGAACTTTGCAAGCTGAAGGTGTCAGAGGTCTTGCTACAAGGAAGCTTTAAATTTGAGAGAGTAACTACAACAAGAGGCCCATGGGCCTTAACTTCCATCTGGTTGAACAAGTCTATAAGTTTAGCGCATTTTGATTGTTCATGAAGCCCTTTATTTTAATGGAACATTATATGCACTGTATCATATTTTTTGAAGATGATATTGTCAAATAGCAAGGTCACAGTGTACTGTTTTTAAGAAAATTGGTATTTTACTCTTCTAGATTGTTTGTGACCTT
>JAUMGZ010240884.1:0-10643 GCA_032359645.1 Pododesmus macrochisma | reverse complement strand
TTCATACTTACCGTGAGCTGTACTGCCCTGTTTAGTATGAGTCACATTGTCTCCTGTTGCCTACAAAAATTAAAACTCAACTTCTCATTCATACATAACATTTGAGCTTATCTAGATCTGTCAAGTTATATCCTACCATCCTATCCTATATCCTAGTTAAACATTTAAACAAATCTTCAACATGAACACAGAATATGCCTGTTGTATTCTGTCAAAATTGCATTATGTTGCCTAGCACTGCCTTATAGATACAAGCCATGCATTCAAATTATGCACATCAACAAAATTATAATAAAATTATATTATTTTGGCAGATATTAGTAACTAAAGCTAAGAACTATTCCATACAGTTTGAATGAAAAATGATTTAAAATGGACTATTAGTCTTTATTAATATTTGCATCTTCAGTTGACAACCATGGTATACTCCTCATTTAATCAAATATTGATGAAAGCTGTAGGTGTAGCTAAGGTCACAAAGTTCACATATGATATCAAATAAACCAAGTACATAAGGGCCATAACTCTGGTACAACCCGCAGCATCCTAATATTAAAATATGCACATCTTTAGTTGATTTCCATTATCTTTCGCCAGTATCATAACATTTAGTTCAACATGTTGTACAAGTTAAGATCACAAAGATAACACATAACTTCACATATATCATATTAAAGAGGTTTTCTTTTTCTAATAACAGTATCTGTAATATTAGATGAACCAATGAATTTATTAAGAAAATGATGAAAATAACAATTTGGCATAAAATTACATAGGATTGGTACCCTATATATTACCTGTTTATCTCGTAGTTGTTGTATCCGTGTCAATTCCTTCTGTAATTGTGCTGCCTGTGCTGTGTCATTCAAATCTAGTTCCTCTGTAATAAAACCTTACAATATCATACACACATTTGGAGACCATAACCAATCCTGATTATTTCCAGGCACCAATTTCATTGATGCTCAACCAGAAGTCAATATCATAAATTCATTGCAGGACCAAATTTTTCTTTCATCTGTTTTTAACTCAGTATTAGGTTTGACTCAATTTACCCATAATAAACATTTAAAAATTGCAAAGCTGCTTGTGCGGATGTATAAGTCTTCATTTAGGACCAACCAAAAAAGCATACATGGTCAGTATATACAAATACATACAAGATTTTGAAGTGAAATGGCATCCATTTTAGAAATTTGAAGAATTTACTTCATTACTTCCATATTATTATTATTGCCATCTTGTAAATCTGACATAAATCATCTAAATAAATAAGGGCATCCTAAGTGAGCTTAAATTTAAAATTTGCTTCAAGGTAGATCACATTATCAATTATTTCAATAAAGACCCAATAGATTGACATGTAAAGATAGGATTACAAACCTGTTTGATCGTGAGAGAACATTGAATTATTTTCTGAGTCTATTTCTCCATCATCTGCATTAGAACCAGGTGGTTTCTGTAGCAACTGGTAAAAACATCAAAAATCATTCATGGTGTTTGGATAAAGCAGTAATTTAAACTTTCCAATAAGGAATGTATAACAGACATCATACACACTGTATGAACATAGCACAATATACTACATAAATAATATTCTTGACTTGACAAAGAGATGTTGCTGGTAACACATTTTTTAAATTTTCTTGTTGTAAAAACATAATATTTTTTTCAAGTGAAATGCATATTTATCATACATAAATTTATTTATTAGTCCAGAATCACTAACAGTATCATAAATCTTACCATCTGTATGTAGTGTTGTAGATGATCCTGACGAGACTCGTGTTCATCCAAACGATCAGAGATTTGTTCATAGTCTTCGTTTAATCTGTGTAAAGTAAAACAATTAAAATATCATTATTAATTCTTAGTTATAAAAATATCTTACCTCTTTTAATTCTTATATTTAAACGCATAGGATGTAAGAGTTTCGTGACAAATGTCGGTATCTGAAAAACTGCAGGCTTGCTGTGATTCAATAGATATGATGTAAAAACACACTATTGTGCCTTTTCTCATTTTCTAATTATCTTAATTAACAAAATAAAGTCGATCATGTTAGGTCATCTATTGACACCGGGCTCATTAATTATACATATGCTGTCCGAGAACTACGAGAACCACGTGCTAACACATTAATAAACTCACAATAATCACAACCTACAATTTGTATTCAAATAACCTTCCTTAAGGCCTCTCAATAGAAAGTTTAAATGGACATTTCAAAAGCATTGAGACATAATGACGGTCAACACTGGGTCACCAAAGGGTATTTAATTGTTATTAATAATTACTTATTGAACACGTCTTGGTTTTATGATAATTAGTTAAATAAATCTACAAAGAACAATCTAAATCATATAAATTACAGGTGATGGTACAAAATTCTACCATTTTACCCGTTTGGCTGTACCGCGTTACACTTTAACGGTAAACAAATCTACTTTTCTAACCCTTTTTGTATCGCGTTACACTTTTATGATACACAAAACTACTACTTTACTCATTTTCATGTACCGCGCGCGTTAGACTTTTATGATATACAAAAATAAAAAAAACAGCTTGACTATTATCAACATGTTTTAATACTAAATATATGACACACGTGATCTTGACAATTAATATGCTAATTAGAATGCTAACTCCAATAATGTTGTACCATAAATCAGCTGCTTAGAGAAACTCTGTTGTTTTATCTTCAGAAAATGTGTTAGTGTCCTTGGGGTACCTTTAAGGGGGGGGGGGGCGTTAAATAACATGTATGTCTGCCGCATGTTTTATTTATTGATTTATTGATTATTTATTATGTCAGTTCAATTATAACAAAGGAGCTCCAGTTTTTAAATGTATTATGAACATAACACGTAGGTTGTAAACAATAGCAATAATGTCTAAATACAACGCTAGAACTTTTGTTTATTTCAAAACTACTTAATATTAACCAAAAATAATCTTATGAATGCCCTTTACTTTTCCATATCCTTTTTGTTGAACCCTTTTTACGGCGGGGTAACACAAAAGCATTGCAATATGCGAGCATGTATAGAGATTTATTTATCATTAGTAGCATTGTTTTATGCTTTATATACAAATCTCTGTCGGATCTTTTGAAAAATTTGATTTCCTTATGAAGAACGAAGGGCAGTTACAAAATCAACTTCCAACCCGTGAAGCTTTCAGTAAGGTTCAAGCTGTAATTGATACTAAAAAGGTTAACAACAGTTGCAAATGTCAAAAAGGATTACAAACTTTCAAGTGCCCTTATCTTAAAGTAATTTGTCAAAATGTCAAGCATTGATAGCGCTTTGGACATTAATGTTTTTCTGTTCCATGGCTGTTATCGGCTGCTTAGTGGTACACAAAACTGTACAAAACGAATTCCGTTACTAAAGAACTGTTTATTAAATTCTGTACCACATAAAAGTGTAGCGCGGTACACAAATATTACCTTTTTGCAATATATGTGTACCATGACAAGTGTATCGTGGGACATTAATAAAGGTAACGTGATAGAAATATGCCTAGCCGTTGTCGGCCTTCGTACAATACACCATTATATATTAACTTCCTTGTTGTTTACTTCATAGCTTGCCGACGTCCTGGAGGAATCGCTCGGACCTCTCGATTTATCGCTACCAGCCATGGATACCGACACTGTTACCAATGGACGCTTAAAGAGGCTGGAAGAACAAGATTTTCTGAATCAGAATTATCTACAAAGGCAAGACTCGGATGATTCCTTAAGTGAAGGTAACACAACTAAGTTTGAATTTTCTGAAAATGTAAAAAGCGTCTGTTTGTTTATGTGTATGCTTCATGCATACGCAATGGCAACCGAAAACGAAAGTAAATGTTTTTAATGCACATCTAGCATTAATTCAACACTATTTTCTATTAAAATGTTCACAGAACGTTTTCTTATGTATCTTATCATACAAAACTATTGAAAAAAGACTCTTAACTTTGTTTTTATATAAAATTCCCAATAAAATTCAAATACTGTCATCTTCATTGCAAAGTTCTTTCTTTCACAAAACGTGGTTGTGTTCTTAAATAAGAAGCTTTATTACTACACATTTCACACTAAAATTAAAGTTACCCTGAAGAAGTGTGTATTGACATGTTGTTGTGAAGTGACCCGCAAAAGAATGTTTAACATTGTAAGAAATAGGTAGACGTCTTGTAAAGCTTTGGATAAGGTTTTTCACACAGAGAGTGGGGTTTTCGTCTTGTAGATATTATATTTATAGCTAGGTGGTCCGTTTTAGGTTACAATTTTGTACTTTTATACAGTGATATCTTCTATTGATGTCTGATTTTAGTTTTAATGTTAGAGTTATAGTTTTACAGTGTTGAACGTAACATAACCACTCCACTCGAATGACACTTGTAAAATGTAAAATTTCTTGAACAAAAAGAAATGCATTTGAAATAACAGTCTCTGTTAAAGAAGTAGAGGAAAACAAATGCACTTTAAAAACATACAATGGGGTTTATAACTATAAACCGAGGCGTATCTCAAAGAAATACAAGTTTAGTATCGAAAAGAGGAGAGAGAAATTGTGTTAAGACGTATTCCGAGACAGCACGTTCAAGAGCAAATTCATTCATACTAAACAAGACTAAAAAAACAGGTTACGGTTGTTGTCCCTTTTATATTTAGTCAGCTACGATAACGTGTTCAAGAGTGTTCAATAAATATATCTTTTTGCTCACATTACATGACGTGTATACAGTACTTTTGTAGTTATGGTAAAACGGATGTATTAGTGGCAGAAACGCTTATATAATTGTTTTTTCCACAGAAACAGAAAGAAAACTAAGATTTCTTGATTTCTTTAAAATATTATGAAAAATATAAATGAAATGAAATTAAATATGATGAAAACAAATGTGGTAATGCATGTAATTTCCAGCGCCATGTTTGACACATGTCAAATTTGTTTCTAAAGAGTTAAATAGAGGTTAAGAGTTTCGACATTAGCAATGAGATCATAAATAAAGATAACAATCAATAGTAATTAGGTATAACAATGACCTCTTTACTATAACGGAGGTAAAGTACGCCATGATGTAGGAGTTGTCACAATGTGATTGTTTGACCTACTGTACTTGGAAATCCCATTATAAATAGAGCGGTTCTTCTCTAGTGCAAAGTTAGTGTATATGATTGATCAATTCTCATTGTTTCTATTCTTATAACAGGGGTTACTCCGATTGTTTAAACTTCCTAGAAAGATTATATATAAATAGCAAAGGAAAAACCAAGGAAGTGAATCATCGAACTTTAAGTGGTTTTTCTAAATTCTAATTCAGTATGATAAACTTAAGAGTGTACACACTCTGAGAGTAAATAGTTCATTTACATATATCTTAACGCTTTATGAATGTGACAAGTCTTGATACCGCAGTGGTTTATATAGGTAACTATTAGGTCGTGATTCCTATTATATTATTAGTTTTATTATAAAACACATTTATATGTGCTGTTTAATAATCACAAGGAACTGATGATAGAATCGTATCTCCACATACAACGACGTGATCTATATTACTCGTAATATACTACTACTTTTGAAAAATATATTGTCAATAGACAGAAGACAGAAATCAGTAGCACAAAGCACATAAATATGTATAACCCAGGCAAACATACGATTTAATATGCCGATAACAGGATAATGTATATGCATTTTTAAGATAACAATGGCGAACAATCGTTGTGTAAGACAAAAATTTGATTTGATGACCTAGTTGTTGAATTCGTGGAATACCCTCAATACGATACTTCCGAGAATGACTCGAATATCAATATACACAAGCTACATGTAGGTCTGTTAACCGGTAACAAACCTGCATATGCGCACATATGGGTAATATACCCTGACAGAACACGTTACGTAATTGGTAAATTGCCAAGTTAATTTTGTAGCTTCTTTAAATGACATTTGTTTATTAATGGCATGCAGGCTAAGAGGCTCACCCAGGGTACTTGAACTAGTACAACCAGAGAAGTGCGTGACAAAAGACATTACCACACAAACCTCGTGTGAACAGAAAGTACAGCTTGGTTTTACGGGATCATGTTTTCTTTAATATATACACACATTACCAGCCGTGTAACTTTATGTTGCATCAAAAAACACACCTAGTGGGTACTTAAAGAGACAAATGACGGGATGAAAGACCCTTTTTCTCTTTCACAGATAGCCACAGAAATAGATATACATTTAAATCAATATATAATTAGAATATCCAACTAGAGTTGTCGCTTTGTGTTGTCGCCAAACACTAGAAATATTTCCTCATAATAAATGTGAATTTGAATCGTCCCGTTGGTTCTACGCGCCATTGCTAATGACTATTCAACAGAAAGATTCTGTGTAGCGAGTCACGTGATCACCTGGACCATCAACACAATAGAAAGCGATGTAAGAACTTGTGGTTTTGTTTATGATTTATAAATCAGCTTTTAGCATGATAATTATATTCTTGATGACCGTTTAGAACGTTACGATGCATTAATATGAACATATTACTCTCACACCGGTAACACGATTAACCGAAACTAACTCTCTCACTACCTGTCTAGAAGAAAAGAATTCCACCACAACCCTATACTACGCCTTCATGGCTTCAATTTATTCCATCTTTTAATATGATTCACAATATCGACTTGGCTGTAATCCGTTACTCCAGCAAGCTCCAGTTTTCGTCATTTCGAGCCGCACTGTCAGATATGAAGATGGCCACCATGTTTCGTTGCGTTTGTCGCAACATTGTTTTGGTGTTCGGAGGTCGGGTCACGAATGTCATGAAGGTTACGTCTTGTCAAGTGTGCAAAACAACCTTTAAGGGGAATTTATGACGTACGGCATTAAACACACTGTTTAATTTTTTATATTTACAGCTCTTTGTTTGTAGAATCTAATAAAATTTTGGTAATAGCGGAAAGTTTATAACTTTCTCTATCGAGGAAAAATAAGTACATTTGTTTTGCGTTTGGTTTTTTTTGTGTTTGTTTTTTTTTCAACAATATTAATTGTATTATATGTTTCCTTTGTCAGTTAAATTTTTTTTTTAATTCCATAGTTATTTTGGATAAATTAGGGGAGAGTACTCCCGCCCTATTGACTACATTTTAACATTAATACACATCTCAAAAGACTGTCCCGAGCATATTAACCATAATACCACACACTTGAATCACTTCTAAATAAACTCAATTCAATGTTCTGATATTTCACTGGACAAATATATCCAAATAATCTGGCAGTGCTGTTCGATCCATCTTTTCTCATCCACAATGCTCTGAGTATTGAGACAGTCTTTAAATGTATTAAACAATGTTTTGATTCAATTATTTGTCTTCTATCTATATTTCTAAATATAAAAATAACCATACACATTTATCAACAATTAAACATAACGCATGTGCAAAAATAGAAGGACATTAATAAGAGAGAAAGAGTGTTTACCACGACACGTATCTCTTTAACATTTCCGTGTAAAGCTCGATAAGAATAGGCGGAGTCGCTGTGTGGATTAATCCTACTTTCTGTGCTGTCCATTTACTGTTTTTTTCTGTTGCTGCCGTTGCTTCTCTTCCTGACCTTTTGTTTGGTTCGTAGGCACCTTTACTTAACCAATAAGGTACATCCTGTAATGTGCCGGTGAGTACTACCCACTAATGTCTCTTACGTATATACAATTCATGGTCGGTTTTTATTTCATACAAACTAATCCAGTTCAGTGACATCGATAAGGAGAAACATATCATAAAAGAATTGTACATCATGCACAATCTAAAGGCCTGAATTAAATATTATCCGTGGAATAAATCGTGGTCATCTTGTCCTTTTGATCCAGGTCTCGCTTTGACCATCCTACGCTGAAAATAACCTTTTATTTACCGACTTTAAATTCTCTGAGTTAGTTGACGATTACATTTTACTTTGACAGGGTCGAAGTCAAAAATGTATACAGAAAGGATGTTAGTCAATTCTTCCTTAAAATAGCCCTACACAACATACATATGTTGATACATGTGGATATACCTCGAATCGTCTGACACTGACTGAGCAAATCGTCCATTGAAAAAGGAAAGTTATCGGAGTTGTTGCCCTTTAAACGTGATGCAGAGCAGGTTTGTTCCCGGTTATTTACAGAGTACTTGTGAACTCATCATGCATTAACCGCGCGTGGTTGGAACACCGAATGTTGAAAATGCATGACCTGAAGATACATCGAAACAAATAAGAATAGAGTAGCTACTATTGTATAATACCAGCTACTATTGTATAATACCAGTTACTATTGTATAATACCAGCTACTAGTGTATAATACCAGCTACTATTGTATACTACCAGCTACTAGTGTATAATACCAGCTACTAGTGTATAATACCAGCTACTATTGTATAATACCAACTACTAGTGTATAATACCAGCTACTAGTGTATAATACCAGCTACTATTGTATAATATCAACTACTAGTGTATAATACCAACTACTAGTGTATAATACCAGCTACTATTGTATAATACCAACTACTAGTGTATAATACCAACTACTAGTGTATAATACCAGCTACTATTGTATAATACCAGCTATTAAACAAACATGACAACATCGATAAGAGTGAGAACAGAAAAAGTCAAACATATTACATGTAGCATGAATTTACGGACAGGGGAACAACTTAAACGTTCAAATAATATAACTAAATTATGTGATTAAAAAGGAAACATCACAAACTTTTAAAAACCAGAAGCGAAGACAAATGCCTGTTACGCATGTTTGTTTTATACACCGTGATTAACCCGTGTTGACCAGATATAACTTGGAACCTGTGAATTACCTGCAATATATGCAATATATTTAAGTGTAAAGGCGTCTTATGTGTGCAAAAGATAAAACAGAAACCCACGGTGGAAAAAATGAAGGAGAATAAAGGATTATTCTGTCGACATTTAGTTGCTTCATCAAATAGAGTAAATGAAATAAGTGCAAATCAATTATTTTTCAAAATAACGAAATTCTTAAAATGTTGCATTCTACAGAGAATCGAGAAATCGATATGTATATACCGTGTATAGATCTCTACGTGAAATAGTGATAATGAATGTCATCAATAAATCTAAAACTAAGCTTTTACTTTGATCACGTTCATGTTAAAACTTGATTCTAGTAATTCTACCTAACGTTGAGTTAATTTAGCACAAATGTTCACTTTTAAATGGCACACTTTCAACTGTGTCGTCAAAGAGATACACAACTTCCCACTGAGACGGACCATTATAAACTATAAACATCTGTGTGGAATGACTTCCAAGATTCCAAGGACACAATCGCAAAGAATGGACGCTATAGAAAATGATTTTGAAATAGACAGTACCTATGTAAACACATGCTTTGGAAATCTTTTTTGGGTTTATGATATGGCAGTAATGACTAAAATTATCAACAAAAAAATGTTGAAACAACCCTAATAACAACATCAAATACATGTAGATCAAATAACAAATATTTTATCTTTAATTTTTACTTGGGACTTAGTGGTGTGGTTTTACGTACGCTTTATTGTAATATGGTGTTTGTCATCAGTTCCTCTGATTCAAGTGTTATACATCCTAAATTCACTGCTGCACAAGCTTAGTAACAAACAAGATAAGTAGAATCAACAGAACGAGATACACTGACAAACCAACAATGGCCGCATCAAACAATTCAGCACCATGTAAATTTCGATAGAACAGTAGACGGAAACGTCGTTGAATAGGCTCACCCTTCTTTCTGAACTATCTCTTTTATTTTCATTTCCCGTTCCTGTCGCCACTTCTCTTTCTGTCCTATCTTTTAGTTTTTCTCCTTTGGTCTTTTGTCACGATATCGGTGACATATTCTGGAAGTGGCGTTAAGCTTTAATTAAACAAACAAACAATAAAACGAATTAAATTGACGCCACATCAATACCCAAGACTAGTTATTCATGCGGACCGACTTAGGACAGTCACCCAGCACGATTCCAGGCGGTGTGGTTAATTTTAAACCGGTTAATGAGAACTCAATCTTCCCACTTCCCGTATGAGACAAGTAGTCTTAAGTATGAAATTAAATAAATATATATTCATAGTGCTGTCAATCATCTCAACATCCAACCGCTCAAATTAATTGTCTATAAAAGTCTAAGTGAGTAAAACATATTTACATATTAACAACCTCCCTGTGATTGACACCTTACCATGGTGGGAGGTTTGAGTGTCTTTGTGACCTGGAAAGCTATGCTGGCGGCTGGAACTTGTGTTCCCTGTTGGGTCACTCAAGTCAGACAAGTTTAAAGGTAGAGGCCAGACAAAAATCAGCACGTCCTTCGGAGGGGCCGCTAAGCAAGCGGTCCCGTGTACAGGGATTTGTAACCCCCTGGCACGAAAGATCCCCATGCAAAGTTCGAAAGCAGAATAGGTAGAAACGCCGTTGCGTGGGCTCATCCTTCTTTCTGAACTATACATATTGCTTGTTTTCTCGTTCCTGTCGACGCTTACCTTCCTTTTCTATCAATTGGTTTTTAGTCCATCTGGACCGAAGGTCCAAGGTGGACTTTTCTCATACAAATCCCGTCCGTCGTCGTTAACTTTTA
>JAUMGZ010240862.1:0-10643 GCA_032359645.1 Pododesmus macrochisma | reverse complement strand
AAGACGATTATTCAAAACTGAAGTAAACAACTTACACATACAACTGATTAAACTAATGCCCCGAAAATTGTTTGGGTTACTTTAAACCAAAGCATTAAGCACTAAGCCTTCTAGTTCATATGAAGATGTTATCAAATTTTCCCCATTTGAACCCCCAAGTGACCATGGGTACTGAGCACCGCCATTTGAACAAATCTGAACCCCCTTCCACAAAGTTGCGCCCCCTGGCGGCCGAGCCCCATCATTTGAACAAATCTGATTCCCCTTCCCAAAAGGATGACATATATCAAGTTTGGATGAAATTGGTTAAAAATGTGAAACGTTTACGACGGATTGACGACGGACAGACGACGGGCGGGATTTGTATGAGAAAAGTCCACCATGGACCTTTGGTCCATAGAAATTGTATCTATATATTTTGTATATTGTTTCCATTTACTCTGAATCAAAAAACTTAATAAAAACAATAATTTAAAGCAAAAATAATACGGTGAAGTTTATAATTGTGTATGTAACGTAAAGCATATAAAAATGAGCATGTACGGACAAAGAGCCTTCTAATAGTAAAACACTCTATAGCAGATATTCATTCAGGTGTAAAATGTCAAATGTTGGGTAAGTGAGACTGGGTATTTTTTTCAATTGTTGGGTAAGTGAGAATAAACCGTTTTAGTAAACGCGATTGCCTAGGCGATACGTCATGAAAGATGAGATGTCATGACTTCGTTTCTTTTATCCAATGAGAACATTTTGTAGAATTATGTGAAAATAAAAACCCAACACCAGTACTGTATGGAGACTGAAATATTCAAATCCTCGTGTTGATTTTTTTCGTGAGGACAAGACAAAATTCCACAGTCAGGTTAGAATACTTCTACATCAACAAAACACCTTTGATATTTTATCTAGTGAGTGTGTGAAGTGTGCAAATCTTTGCATCATCCTTCCAGACTGATGTGTCACTCCCATTAACACATCACGCCAGCCAGCATAGCTTTCGAGATCATCGAAGAACTCCTCATTACGGCGGAGTATCATATAAGTCATATCAAACACAATAGAGGAAAAAGAAAACAAAAAGAAACAAATCATAAAAGACAATAGCTAAATTGCTGAAATACACAGACATCATAACAGTTAATATTTATTTTCAAAATCATATCAAAGTTAGTAATACATTGTGCTTGTTATTTCTATCATAAAGTGGAAAATTTCGTATATCGAAATGTAATAAATTTTATTGTACATTCAGTTGCACATAAAATGTGCGATAAAATGTCACTAATTACCTCTCAATATAACAATACTAGTATGAGGTTACACAACACAACAAACATTACTATTAAGTCATACACCAATAATGCATGCATGTATATCAGAGGTTTAATTCATAAAACTTTAAGTATGTCATCATATTGTGCACTATAATGATAATTAAAATTCAATTTTCCAATAGTACAATAACTAACAGACCTTTTAAATATTACAATAATTTATCACATAACTTACCCATGTTACTATGTCATACGTTGATGTCATAAATATGGTAATAAACACGTGTCATTAAACCCAAAAGCGTGGTCAAATCCGTGGGAAAATATTCTTTCGCCATGTTGGTACTACTTTTATTTACTATACCGTAGTACAACAAAATGGCTGACAAGATAAACATTGGCGACACGGTTGCAATTGATAAGAAAGGAACGGGTATTGTAAAGGTCATTGTTCCAAGAGAGCTTGCATCATTTTAATATGATGTTATTTGTTAAAGAGGCTGGGATTGATTTTGAAATTGAATTTGAAGGAGATCGTATTGAGAAGGTAACCGTTACACAGGCACAGCCACAATAGATGAAGTGGGAAACGTTATCCTCAACCAATCAACAAAAAAACACCTCGATTAAAACATAAATGATTTGAAACTGTTGTATACATTTTTCAAGTTGCCTGAAGTCAATGAAAGTAGACAAATTCAAGAAATGTGTCCGTTATTGTGTAAATTCTTTATTGGTGTCAGGAAAACTGATGGTTCTGAATATGAACCAACAAGCTTACGGGGGGTGATGTCAAGTTTTGATAGGCAATTGCGTCGCTACAACTGTGGTCACACAATTATTAGCAGCCCCATGTTTGCCCAAGCTTGTGATGTTATGAAAAGTAAACAGCGTCAGCTGAAACGTGCGGAAAAGGAAATTTGGAACACAGAAGTAACCCAATAACTAACACTGAAATAGACAAGTTTTGGAATTCTAGTTAATTAGGCTCAAACACACCTGGTGGCATACTTCAAACTTATTGAATTTTTAATACCGTTCATTTCGTTCTTCATGGCTCTGCAGGGCACGGTGACATGTTTTGGGGTAATGTGACTCTGGGAAAAGATGGGGATGGGCATACATTTCTGTAATTTTCCAAACGCCACAAAAAAAGAACGGGAGAAAATCCTCGTGATATTAGATCTGTTAAACCGAAACTTTAGGAAAATTTGGAAAATCCATACAGGTGCCCTGTGATAATTGCCCTATCTAACCCTTTTATGCGGCGACAAAACAGTTATTGTCACCAAATGATGCAATCTGGTTTAAGAAACAACCAGTAGATGTCAATAAGCTTTGCACCATGATGCAAAGAATGATCAAGTCGTCGGGAATCGAGACTAATATACATTTGTCAAATCACAGTGCTCGCAAGTATCTCGTTCAAAAGCTCAGTGACAGTAATGTTCCCCCACCCAAAATATGCCAGTATTGGGACACCAACACATATCGTCAATCAATCAGTATAGCCACATCAACCACAACATACACAAGAAGATTTATCAAATTCCAGAAAGTCTGTGAAACATCGGCTCTCTTACCTGCCAATAACACGTCATTGCCGTCCATTTCCACGTTTGTCAAGAAATCGGTAACTTCGACTCAATAAAATCTCAACTTATATGTTTGCGGCCTGATATCTTTGACGCTTGCGTCAAGTTATTTTTCTTGTTATATATTGAAAAAAAATAAGTTTTTAACTTGTAAGTTTCTTTTTAAAAAATAGTTCATATACACTCTGTATTAACAAGATAATTAATTGTAGCGACTATGTACAAGTATGTTTTGGGGATGATGTAACAAAATTCTGAATATTAAACTGAATGGTATAATTTCGGGTTTAAGATTTCAATCTGATGGAAGGTTAAAAACACGCATACAGTCAGTATTTTGATTCAGTATTCGGATTTTAGGGAATCATCCAGTCGTATGAGGTTTTATTTATTATATATAAAGAGCAAAAAAGTAGGGACTACATCTGATCGCTGATAAAGAAAGAATTTCAGGCTTTTTGATAGAGGAGAGAGTTTTTTTTCTGTACGTAACTAGGACGAATGACATCTTAAGCAAAGCGACTGATGACTAAGGAAAAATGTAAAAACACAGAATAACAAACAGAACGGTATCTTATGTGATACATGTATCAATATTATAATATGTAAAAAAATAAGTATAAAGACATTGAATCTTATTGTCTTATCGTAAACGTTACACCACATTTACAGATAAACAGGCAAAGCAGATCAACGTAACTAGCCCTAAGGAGATCGAAAATCCAAATAAACATATTTTATCAAATAAATGACCAACATCACGCCATGACACTTTTTCAATGGAAACGTTTCCATCATTTTCACTGTTGTTTGCGTTCACTATCTGACTGTTAAATTCCAGATCCTCTATTGACATTTTCTTTTCGTCAAATAGCCTAGGACCTTCATCTTTAACTATGGGATGCTTCATTGCTTCCACAGATGGAACAACATTTGAAGCACCGACTTTACTTTTCCGAAGTCTGCACTTTAGTACCATGGTTACAAGCCATTTTGGAACAGGTTTATTTTTATCCTCTCTCAGGTAGAAACGAAGACTGATAATAGTACAAGCCATAATTAACACACTTATACTCATCTCAGCTAATAAGAGATAGCAGACGATAGGTATGTTCGGCTGTGAGTTTTTCGGCAAATTTTCGGACATCAGAGTCATGAATACGGCAGTAGCAAGGAGTACAGTAATTGAAAAACTGACTCTTTCGCCGGCTTCAGGCGGAAGTAGGAAAACACACAAGTTAATTAAACATGTTAGTGTCACGGGCAGAAAAAGATTAACAATGTAGAAATACGGTTTTCGGGTGAAGCGAAGTTGCACATATATTAGCGTATGATCACCAGATTCAATTTCAAATAACTTCGTACTTTTGATTTCCCAAAGCGGACTCATTGCTCCGTAACTCATATCAAACTTTTCCTGGGGTACATTTATCTTCACCTCAGCCTTAGTCAAACCCCAAGGTATAAACAGTAATATACAAGTATGTGTATCAAATGGAAAGTAAGTCACATCCGGTTCACAAATTGCTTCGAAGACATCACCAAAAAGCCAAGAAGCAGACCCATTTGACGAAAATCTGACATACGTGTCGTCAAAACCACCCATTTTTACAGTTTCGAATGGATTGGAAAACAAAAGTTGTGGAAGCCAAACATTCTTCTGTGGGAAAACAATAGAAGGAGTATCATTGTACGACGTTGGGTCCCATGTCAATCGCTCATCTGTCCATGTTAAAGCAAAAAAACCCGACATCGAGAACTTTCCATCCACCGCTTCAAACACATTTATTGAAACGAAGTTGAAGAAAATATTAACATTTAACGGTTGAGCGTAATCCTCGCCCGGTCTAACATATCGCTGGTAACTATTCATTAAATCTGTGAACAGCTTACTGGACGAACTAGCAGAGTGTCCTTCAGTTGTTGTGATGAAATAAATAAACACAAAAAGAACTTTTCCTAACTCGATCATGTTGTTCATTGGACGTTTGTTTAACGTTACTTTGATAGTAAAAAAGACAATAATGTCTGTAAGCTGAATGTACATTTAAACCTATATCAAAAATTTACGCTTATCATATATATGGCTTTCTTTTCCTAAAGTATTTCCCACTTTTATATATTTTTTAATCCTTTCGAAATCCTTTTTCTTACGATTATCATAAACGACTGTCTCCTATTAAATATGTCGCTTGAACTGATGTGCGTCGGCGTTCAGCAATTTTTTTTAAGTAATTTATACAACCGACAAATAGGCTTTATGTAATGAACATTCAATCGATGTCAGATCGAAGTTAACGTTCACTGAAAAGTATTTGTTCGGCGGTACAATCAATTCAATTGTTGACTTCCGCGAATCTTCACATTCGTCAACACATTTAAACCTAATTTTTCGAAATATGAGAAGACTGTTCAAAATCAATACCCTATAATTAATAATGAGTGTAACGTTTTGTTAACAATGATAAAGCAAATTGTTAGCATTGACATATTGACATAATCGAGTATAGTTGTCATTGCGCTTATGAGGACATATTGATCTTTGTCTAGCCTCTATCTTTCAACCCGTCTTACATGCTGACCCTACGTCAGCCATATTGAAATGCAGAGGCTTGAAAACAATCTGCACGTCCCTGTGGGCTTCCCTGTGCTTGACATTTTATCCTGAAAGGGCCTCAATGATCTGGAGAGGTATGCTTGTGGGAGCTTGTGTTTTTCGTATGGTCACCCAGGTCAAACAGGCTAAAGGGTAGAGGCCAGATAAAGACCAGCACGTACTTTGGAGGGGACGCTAAACTAAAGGTCCCGTGCACAGGGATTTTAACCCCCTGGTACGATAGAGATCCCAATTGAAAAGTCGATAGAAGTTTAGACGGAAACGCCGTTGCATGGGTTCATCATTCTTTCTGAACTATCCTTATTGCTTTGTGTTCCCGTCCCTGTCGCCGATATTCTTCCTGTCCTGTCGTTTATTTTCTTTGTTTTTTTTTTGTCACGCTTCTTAATAGACAAAGTCAAATTGAGGATATTATCATTACTCATTATAGGTGAGAAACGTCCGTAAATCATAATTAGCTTTCATTTAAGTCATGATTCAGATTGCATTTTTGTATTCTTTCATTTAAATGTTCTATACGTTTACAATTTATAGAAAGTGGTGATGGCTTTGTTTCAAAACACACTTTGTGTTGTCATTGTTGAACCGATTTCACATTCTTATCAGTATAGAATCATTAGGTATAAGTAAACAGATCCATATAGCAAGTGTATCGTGTGTTCTTAAAGAGTAAAATATAATGTTGATATTCTAATTTGTAAAAATAACGCTTGTTGTTTCATGTAACGTCTACTCATCATATCTATATTTATTTTATTTAAATACTTTAATTGAATACGTACCTATTACGAATGATAGCAAGAGTCACTTCAATTATTAGGTGACGTTTACCACTTAAACAATCATTATAATCAATTATCAGATAAAGTGTGAGTTAAAAGGCATACAAAACCCTTTCATATGTATTGTAACAAAACTCCAATTCGTCATTGGTCGTTAATATTCTCCGTTATTCCGTTGTCACGATATTGGTAAAGTGGAAATGACGTAAATCCCTCATTAAACAAAAATGTTTAAGTGTATAAACAAATCAAAAAAGATAGGTCATGTGATAGAATTAAAATGGCGAAAATTACCGAATACATGTTATAAGGTATTCAATTTTGTATTAATAAAGACTGAAGATACTCCAGAAACAATTAAAACGTAACCTTTTCTGATGAGGACTGGATTGTCCGAAACACGTGTCCATATGTATCCGTGATTTTTTTGACTTGGCGCACATCTAAATGTTGGGCAAGACAATTTTATAGTATCGTTGGGTGTGGTGTTGATTCCACTTATCCTGTTTTTGTCCTTCATTACCATCGTGATCACACACACACACACACACACACACACACACACACACACACATCCTTTTTGGCTTTATAGCATTGCTGTTGATGCTATCAACATTAGTAATATTCTTCACAATCAACAAAAACAATCAAAATTCCAATATACTTTGACGATAAGACTACTATGGGCGGCGAAAAGGGTAAAAAATATGTTAATACAAAATCAACAATCAATTTCGAAAACATCTAAATAAACAAAACAATCCGTATCGGTTTTATGTCCGTATGTTAACAGTTCTTAGTCAAAAGCGGTTTTTGTAAGATTCAGCTCAGTACCTTGGACTCGGGCTCGGGCTCGGGCTACAACTTTTCCACCCCACCGTTATCGGACTCGCACGCCACCTAGCGTTAATTCGGCGAATGACTGTTGATTTTGAAACTATTCGTTTTGCAGCGGTGACTGTTGAGTTGCATGGGTGATCGTTTGTTTTGCAGATGTGACCATCCGTGTTGCGTTCGAGTCTGTTGATTTTATTTTAAGCTGCTTATTTTGTAATGCACACTGTTCGTTTAAACAATGATTCATGTTTGTTTTGTATATTTAGATGTTTTCGAAATTGGTTGTTGATTTTGTATTAACGTATTTGTTACCCTTTTCGCCGCCGACAGACTACAACATATATTTTCTATTCTTACACCATTCGCGTTGCATCTAAGATATTTAACTACAAAAAGACGCCTTCGTCGTGTTCCTGCTCCAATTCCCCGTTCCCGTCCCCGCTGAACCAGGTTGTGTCAGGTGACTTAAATTACACGATTTTGTATATAATCTTTGTGTATATTACACAAAGACCTTCTTTTCATAAGAGTTACATCCCTTGCATAATATGTGCTGATTAGCATAGATATAAATATAGAACATGACGTCAGCAGTCAGTTCAGTTTACAGTTGCAGAAGCATCACATCACTGTTGATCGCTATAGTTTTACTTCTACTTCGTATACTTCACTTTCAACTAATTATTACGTATTCTCTCTTGGACAAGCAACGTGTGTTGCTAAATATGTAATAGCATATTTACATAGCTTTTAAAGTTATGTCGAAGTTTAGGAAGTAACAAACACTCTAAACAATGGCGAGTAGACGAGGTTGCCGTTCCGACTCTACATCTTTTGGAGGAAATTAGTCAGAAACGATGTATATTGACAGTCCAGCAAACTAGACCGTACAGAGGTTGAAACAGGAACCAAACACCATTGGTATAGTTATAAGTGCTTCATTGGAGCATAAAACGTTGAAGAAAATTTACTTTGACAATGTAAATCGTCATCATGTTACAGGAAATAGTTCCTCGATGAACGAGCCAGATACACACGAAGCCGTGACCAATGTATGTGATGAGTTTCTAGACAAAATTTAAGAATGTATTCGTGTGAGGGTTTGACAGGAAGTATGGTTTGTTCTGCTTTAAAACACATTATGTAATACTTAGACAAGTAAACTGTGTTGAGTTATTTATAATATCATAAGAGTAAATTATTGCAAGAAAATGTACAAAAGAACATTGGCCACATCAAATTATAGCGGAAGGACTACATTTTGTTGCGGCGAACATGTTATGATGCGGTTTTGACGTTCATAAAATTAGACGTTTTGCGTTGCTAGCGTAATTCAAAGGTAAATCCCTTTGAACCAATGGTTGGATCTTAATGAAATTTTGTAAGAATAATCCTCAAATTACATAGATTTTAATTTCCTGTGGAATGTATTCGTTTAATTTTTTTAAGGTTGAAGGGGACATAAAGGAAATGAACGCCTTACATGAATCTTTGTTCAAAAGTTGTGAAAAAAGTAGTTCGGCAACCAATATTTTTTATTTGTTAATCTTATTCGTTTTTAAAGTCTCTGTCTTGGTGACAAATTTGGAAACAAGCTAGATTTTGAAACAAATTCTTCAAGTTGATATATATGAAAATCATTTAAAAAACAAATTGGCATTTTTTGGTACCTAAGCAATTCTATAGCAATAATAGTCTGCAAAAATGGCAAAAATAAAAAAATTTCTAACTTGGTCTGAAATTTAAATTTTATTGATATTGATTTTAAATAAAAACTTCCTTTCTGGTATGCATAATAAGAGATGGCAACACATAATTGGTTCTTTGTAATGAAATTCGGGGAAAATCAAATTTCAGCTACTTTCTAACGCACTACATTCGAGTGGCTCTAGAAGAAAAAGAAGTGCGGCCTTTCCAAAAAAAAAACAATAGAAAAAAAAGATTGATTTGATAAAATGTTCGGTTCTCACACTAATACATCCTTAACAGCAGTCGTAGTACCTAGGAGACCAACGAGAAATCTTAATTTCCAAGAAGAGGACTTATTTAATTCTGTTGTGAATGAACCTTCAGTTGCGCTTACTGATTTGATTAATCTTTTGTCTCGAGTGTCAACGGAACCGTTAGGGGGTGCTGTTTCGTCATTTCCGCCCAACTCTTCAAACAACAAACAGCAAACTGTCAACACAATGAACAGCACATTCACGGCGGCGATGGGAAGCGTTGCCCAGCCTACGTTCACGCTTAGATCGGCTTTTTAAGCAATAGGAAATGCAAATACTGTCACAACACAATAGTCCATGAGCATTAGGTTCCCAGCTACGTCGGTTTCCTCGATTGATATGGTATCCCAGGAGATCAGAACAGAGATCGTGACAGGTGAAGATGTCAATTTGAACTTTTAATTTATCCCAAACTATGAGACCCCCAAAACAAAAAGTTAAAAGATGCAGACGATAGATTGACAAGATACGTGACTCTAGATGACTTTATTTTGGCCTTTGACAGATATTAACGAATCATGAATAACGTCTTCCCCAAAAGAACAGAAGAGTTAATCTTGTACCTTGACCACATCATTGAAACAGCTCAAACATGGCAAGAAAAGTTCTTTAAATATCACAGGCTTTTTTCCGCTAAATGCGCAATAGTTCTTCAACATTACTATAAGAAGATTGACTGGTTTAAAGGAGATTGTAATCTCAGACAATTGGTTTGTGCAATTCGTCTGTGCATTCGTCTTCAATGTGAACACAGAAAGGTGTATGTATCTCTAGTACAGTACAGCTTTACAATAGACTAAGGGGTGCTCAATTTGGAGGCAGTACAGATATTGTCGGTCGTGACATAACGCTTTACAATGGGTTACACATACGTGACAACTTTAACTCGGCAAAGGGCTGTCCCCAAGGATCACAACAAATTCGCTTGCAAAAGTAATAAAAAACAAGCAAACAGGAGGTAAAACGCAATGACTGTGTCATACTATAAGTGAACAGAAAGCATCTACTCCAATTAACATTGACTTCTAGAAATCAAGATGCATCCTGACAAAACTTTTGTCTCGAAATTAATATCTGGTTTAAGAAATGGACTCTATGGAGGAATACGCAAGGAAGTGGGCTAAACGAGAAAATGTTGAGGAGGACACACTTTCAGAATGGGTTCAGGCTTTCAAGTCTTTCCTCAAACGTCGAATATATATGCTGCATGGAACAATGCATATAAAAGTAAAATCAGTCCTGAATGACCCAAAGGTCATTGAAAACTTGACCGAGATCCATGATAATAGCATCGTCTTTATTTGTAAGACATATTATTTTGAATGTTTGTCTTGGATGGGGCACATGGTAATCCCACTTACAAACACACAACATTGAGCAATGATGAGATATTGGCTAATCATAAGTCTGTTGTTTCTTCCTTTGGCATTATGTTAAAGGAGGTTAACTCTGATCTTGCTGCTCTGTACTGGATTCCAAAACTACACAAAAATCCATACAAACAAAGGTATATTGCTGGGTCTTCAAAGTGCTCT
>JAUMGZ010240861.1:0-20822 GCA_032359645.1 Pododesmus macrochisma | reverse complement strand
CAAAACTATAAACTTTTATTAGATGTGTCTAATATTAAATCTGTAAACCAACCCAAGAAATATTAAAAACTATAAACCTTAATTAGATGTGTCTCATTAAATCTTTAAACCAACCCAAGAAATATCAAAACTATAAACTTTTATAAGATGTGTCTAATATTAAATCTGTAAACCAACCCAAGAAATATCAAAACTATAAACTTTTATTAGATGTGTCTAATATTAAATCAAGAAAAATCAAAACTATAAACCCAAAGCTATGATTTTAGAAGAAAAAAAATTGAACTTAAGAATATTGCATGTCAATTTAGCTCTTAAAATGTGTGAGCAACTTTTTCATTCTTGTTCAAATATAACATGCAATTCTGACTAAAAATAAATATCATGCCATAATTAAATACAACACAAGTATGTGGAGTCAAAAGGAATCATCACTTCTTCTCTGTGCACAAATTAAAGACAATAAGTAGACTTCAAAGTCTTGAATAAATGTTATAAAGTACACATGAAATCTTCCTGGAATAGAATTAGATCAAAATGTTGTTTCTGCTACTGTATTGTCAGGCAGAAAGAGATTTGCAATCTCCGACACATTGTACATGTATGAACGGTTATAGCTGTAAAATCAGTCACATATGTGCTCATGGAGTAAAGGTAGAGAGACAATCCTGAAAATAATCCATGCAAGAGGACTGTAACATGCATGGTCAACAAAATCATGCACTGTTCAGTTATTGGCAGATAATCAATAGAATTCTGATGCAATGTTGTCACAAGGCCATCACAACATGGTGTTGATTAATCAATAAAATAGTTCTGAAGTAATACTGATGCAATGTTGTCACAAGGCCATCACAACATGGTGCAGATGATCGATTGAATAGTTCTTAAGTAATACTGATGCAATGTTGTCACAAGGCCATCACAACATGGTGTTGATTAATCAATAAAATAGTTCTAAAGTAAATACTGATGTAATGTTGTCACAAGGCCATCACAACATGGTGCAGAAAATCGATTGAATAGTTCTGAAGTAATACTGATGCAATGTTGTCACAAGACGATCACAACATGGTGCAGATAATCGATTGAATATTTCTGAAGTAATACTGATGCAATGTTGTCACAAGACGATCACAACATGGTGTAGACAACGACGAGACCAGTGCATGCTATAAAGATAGCCTCAAACCTCTTCACTACCCACCACCTCGGATGCATCAGCTAGAGGTGCCCGCCGTTCACTCTCAGCTTCCGGACTGCTGGATGAAGATGAGTTAAGCGACGTGGACGACACTGATTTAGCTTTATCACTGTCTGTTTGCTGTGGGAGAGGAATTACAAGTTCTAATGTTAACCTATTGACCCTTAAAAGTCTTATCTAGACTCTTCTAAAAACAATGAACTACAGTATTCTGTCAAAATCCAGGAGCCAATGAGTTAACTTGTAGATGTTATAGATGATTCTTCAAATAGCATGCCTACATGTGTTCATCAGGGACAGGTCTGTAAGTGTTTTATATGTTTGATCTACATGACTTAACCTTCTTTACAATCAAAAGTAAAATTAATCATCTGACATATATCACTCATCATTTAAACATATGGAAAAATATCAACTTTGACCTCAGTACAAAATGCAACGCATGAAAACATTTATCTTTTGATGTCTTCAACTTTGGGCAATACCAAAGTCAAAAATGATACAAATCTAAAATATAATTTAGCACAAGTAATAAATAGCTAAATATGACAAATTCAGCATCAGTAATCATGATAATATAACAGCACATATTTAATTAAGAAATAAACACAGAAACATGCATTTGTTATGAATATTTTTATTATGACTTTATATATAGTACTATAGCTATTGACAACCAAGATATCTTGGGCGAGAACAAATATATTCAAGTGTTTAAACATTCATTAATTAGTAACATATATTAATTGTACATAATAATTACACACTGTAAATGTATTAATAACTAAGTCTATTGGGTACATAACAAGTAGTAAGTAACATAACTTGAATAAAACTCCATCATACCAGGTATATATGAATAGGAGTTAAGATAGACATACACTGTCCACCGTAATTTTTTCGTAAATATTTTATCAGTACACTTATCCATGCAGAACCAGCAAACTTATCACTTGGCAACCAAACCAAATTGTCTCTACTTCCAATAATTCTAAGTTGGAAACTAAATTAAAGGTGATTATATGTTGGTGATAAGGAAAAGCATCCATCAACAAACCAATAGCTCCTCATATAGGAGGAGAGCAGCAAAGGGAGGTAACTAAACTTCCTGACACAGAAGAGCAATTAAAGGGAGGTCACTCAATTTTTTCAACTCTACAATGCAGATAACTAAATGACAGCACACCATGCCCTTATAAGGAAAAAGAGGCAGTCCCACCTTAGCTACAGCAGCAGCTTGTTGCCTTTCCTTCATCTCTGCGAAACCAGGTAAGGCCCATCCAAGACCCACACCTTTCTGAAATACAATCCATCTCACATTTAAAATAATCTACTAAATCTATGAACAGAAATATTGATGATGTTATTGCTATCTTTATGCACTTTGTCTTAGTTGAATATATATCAGTCATTTTTTGAGCC
The DNA here is from genome assembly GCA_032359645.1 of Pododesmus macrochisma. NCBI lineage: Eukaryota > Metazoa > Mollusca > Bivalvia > Pectinida > Anomiidae > Pododesmus > Pododesmus macrochisma. The sequence goes on along the minus strand of JAUMGZ010240861.1, from coordinate 18,196 downwards.
AAGAGGCATGTAGTAATTTAATAGGAATAAGATAAACATGTTTTTCATTAATCTTTTGAAAAAACTTTGAAAATGGATTCTTAAATTTAATAATAAAAAATTATGACAATGACAATTTTGATGACGATGATTACAATAAAGACGATGATGAAGCATGCCAATGTCATAACGAGTTCAAATTAAGTTCAGACTCATAGCTAGCTGTTAGTAGTGTACTTTAATGCATTCTCCAAAATGAATCACATGAAAAAGAAAAATATATTTGGAAATGAATAGAATCTAGGAATGAAGAATCATGTCATACTGTCAATCAAACCAGTACAAGTTTTAAATAGACCGGCACACTTCAGATGCAGGGGTGCTGGCGTGACTTACAAAGTTGATGATTTAGTTAATTAATCAGAGCATAGGAGTGAGAACAATAGATTTGTTATAAAAAGACAAGTACATTCAATTCATTAATGTCAGCAATAAGTTAGTGAAACAGAAATCTGCATTCAAGAATTAATGTTCATAGCTTAAGAGACAGTCATAATCAAATAAGAATACTTAGGACAGGCAGGGCGGATAGCATGAAATCTAAATCTGACAGTGATTATGCAATGTTATACAAACAATTAGTTGAAGTAAGATGGTACAATTTTACATACACAAAAATACACAATGGTCATATAATTAGTTGCAATGAGTTGGCCAAAGTTTGATACTGTACATGTGACAATAATTACACAAACAGTTAGTTGTTTACAGCTTTAGGAAAACATTATAGGTGTTAAAAACATGTCAAACAAAAATGAAACTTGCTTTAGTACAGAAGACACATATATTTTAACAAATGATATCAGGATAATCATCAATCTTTGTGACCATGCAAATTCTGGTAACACATCCAGCAAGCAAAGAGAAAGTAGAAGGGGCACCTGTTTGGGAGTAACCTTTACCTCTGTCTTAACTTCAGGCGTAATTTCCTATACAAAAAGACAGAGTCAGTTAAACATAATCTAGATAATTTAACACAGAAGATCAGACTGATTACACTTGTGTATTATAACATTAGTTTTCAATAAGCACTATTTTTTCCAAAGCTTTCAATCTTTTCAATCCTCTCAAAAGTAATTGTTAAAATTGTTTTCAAACTTAATTGTTTTCAAACTTAATTGTTTTCAATCAATTGACAATCTTTGTGATATATATATAAAACAGTAATAAAATGCAGATAATATGAACCTGTTCTTGAACCTCCTCCTCCTCCTTGATTTGCAAGGGTTCTGTTGGCATGTCCTCTGCAGCAGGTTTTTCCCCCTCCTCCTGATCACTATCCTCAATAGGTTGTCGCTTTACAAAACTAAAACATCCAGGTGAAGATTTCTTCTTCTTCTCCTTCTCTTTACCTTCTTCTTTTACCTTATCCTTCTTTTTCTTTTCTTTTTTCTCCTTCGGTTTCTTTTTTTCTTTGTCCTTTGATTTCTTTTTGTCTTTAGAACTTTTGTCTTCTTTTTCACTCTGACCACCGGCCACTGTACCATCTCCTTCTGGTACGCTTGTTGCTGCTTTGTCAGAATTGTCTTTAGGTTCAGAATTTGACTGTCTTTTGTCTTCCTGTTTTGCTTGTTTGTCAGATTCTTTTGTGTGTTCCTGAGGTTGTGACTTTTCCTTACCGTCTGTTGGCGTTTCATCCTCTGTCACTTCACATTCTGTTTTCTCTGGATTCTCACTATCTGACTCACTCTTGACTTTCCTAGTTGCTAATGCTTTTGCTAATTCTACTTGAACATGGTCAACTGGTTTTTCTTCTTCTTCTATTTTGTTTTCTATCTCTTTAGGATCCGAGTCTTGAGCGATAGGTGGTAGCTGTTCTTCTTCAACTTCCTTTTTTGTAGACGTTGACTTCACTTTTTTCTTGTTTTCTTTTTCCTGTTTTTTTCGTTCCTTTTCTAATCGTTTTTGTTCTTCCTTTTCCTTTTTCTTATCCTCTTTTTCCTTCTTCTTCCTCTCTTTTTCTTTCTGCTTTTTTTCTTCCTCTAATCTTTTTAATTCCTTCTTATCAGGTTTTACTTCCTCCTTGGCAGCCTCGTTACCACCACTCGCCCCGACAACCTTTACTTCTACATTATCACTTTGTTGTTTTTCTGCTTCTTCATTTGTTACTTTTATAACTTGAATTGTCTCCCCTTCATTGGAACTCTCTTTTGTTATTACACCTTTTTTTTCATCTGTTACATTAACCACATCACTTAATCCTTCAGAAACTACTTGGTGTTGTGTCATCAGTATTTCATCATTTTCTGTACTAGGTTCTATTACACTATTACACTCTGTCACAACAGTAACAGCTTCCTTGTCACTTGGTTCAATTACTTTCTCCTGGGTTTCACATTTTCTATTAATTTCATTATTTTCGGTCCTTACAGCTGCCAAGTTAACTTCCACTTTTTCAGATTTTAACACTGAATCTTTTGTTTCACTTTCAAACACTTCATCCTCTATGTTTTCATCTGGAATAGTTTGTTCTAATTTCTTTTCACCTGTCTTCACATGTACAATATTCTCCTCTACACTATCATCAGCCATAATTATTTCAGCATCACTTTTACGTTTCTCATTCTGTTCCTTTTCAACACTATTTCCCTTTACTGTGTCCATATCGTTCAAGTTTGAATTTTTATCGACTTCGTCAACAAATTTGACTTCCTTCTTCCTATCAGTTTTTTTAACATTCACTTCAGTATTATTTGAAGTAGCCATGACGACTGCAGTGGCCTCTTTGTTTTCAATTATATTCTCGCCCATTTCCTGTTTTCTACCATCAATTTCCTGTGTTCCTTCGCTGATCTACAGTATAAACCACAGAATGTTAAAATCAAGTACACGTAGTTTTCCTGATGTTAACAAACCATGCACACACACACACACACATGTGATAGATCTTACTACTGGTATATATTTTACTGAAATCACAGCTTCCCTTATAAAGGTAGGTGATGCAAAGCTTAATTGTTGTAAAGCCATTATCTTATTGAAAGCCCTGACGATATAACATGCTGCATTCAAATCTTACATGTCATATTGCAATTCACTTGCACTGAAATTGTTAGAATCATCAGTTAACCTGACTTTAAAATTAGATGCATTTTTTTGGATACTTGACACACCAAGTATGAACATATCGTCCTCTTGATTATCTCTTTATTCTAGAAAAGCAAAGTTGACCATGCAGTAAATTGTACTACCTATCATAGTTCGTATTCAGAATGAGGTATCATTATTGCAGTACAGCTGTCAATGACAAAATACTGAGAGTTTTAGTGTATGCAGACTCAAGATATACACTACTGAACTTACATGCTTTCTTCATGCAAACAATATTGTAGAAACTTGGACAGCATCCATAGTTGTTACAGCTCAAGGGAACTTGTCACATCCTCATGTGTATATAGTGATCATGCAGCATTTTTCAACCATCTTCTTTTATTGTTCTTTTTTCGTATGGCTTATGTTACGTCTCCAAGTTTACTGATTGATGAATTGGTAATTCTGTTTCTTCACAACATAATTCATCCATGCAGGCATTTTACAGACAATAAGATCATCTTATTCTGATGTAGTATTTTGGGATCTCGCAATTCATCCATGCAGGCATTTTACAGACAATAAGATCATCTCATTCTGATGTAGTATTTTGGCATCTTACAATTCATCCATGCAGGCATTTTACAGACAATAAGATCATCTCATTCTGATGTAGTATTTTGGCATCTAACAATTCATCCATGCAGGCATTTTACAGACAAATAAACCATCGCATGTTGCATTATGACCTCTGTTAGTCAGCAGTGATAAAATCATGCACATTCCAGTTTTTGAACACCATCCTCTCTGTGAATGTTAATCTGTTAACTGTGATAGTCAACCCAACTATCACTAACTATCAATCAGTACAAACATACTGGTACTTTCTTATACCCTTCCATGCCAAGTGAATACTGCTCTCTACAGCTTTAAGATCAGGAGCACAAGGCTGAAGTGGCTACACTCAAATGGTTTGACAAAATGAGAAGTTGCATGCCTGAATATATAAAATACCAAGTGAAAGTAGCACTAGTAGTGCATCACTTGTAACTTCACACTTCAATTCGCTGGTTACTAGCATGCCACCAACATCACGATGCACCTGAAAACTAAACATCGCTTATACCAATATGAAATCCGCTGAAAATTCAAGGTTTAAGTTTGTAAAGTGAATATGTCAAGGCTATCATTTTTAATAAACCAATCAACAGTAGAGAAAATGTTCAACCACAACCCTTCTAACACTACAAAACTTAGTGACTGTGACAAAAGTCACGTCATCGTTTTAACACCAGAAACCTTGGTGACTATGATAAGTGACATAAGATAGATATGTTTCATCGTTTTAACACCAGAAACCTTTGTGACTATGATAAGTGACATAAAATAGATATGTTTCATCAAAACCTTGGTGATTATGATAAGTGACATAAGATAGGTATGTTTCATCGTAACTTATTATGTGTCAACATGTTTACTAGTGTTCAACATATTATGTGTCATGTCTATGAATGGCTTTCTTCTTCTTCCTTATTTATTATACTTAAAAGCAAGCTAAATTGCACAAAGCAATATTTACACAACTAAATCTTTGAAAGGAATTAAATTAAAATGCATAAGCACGTCTACAGTTTTCCAAAAAGCTTGCTTATGGGAAAAGCAATAAGCATTTATCTCCTATTTAAATTCCTTTCAAATTATATCTTATAACAATGATGACCTTTTTCATTTTTAAATAACTCAAATAAATACTTTATAGGTAAACATGCAAGAGTATACAGATATCATACAATCCTTACAAAATATTATACTTGTATAACAGTCTAAGAATTACAACCCAATGCTTAAGTATGATTATGAAAATCTATACAGTATATGTAATATAATTTGTATTTTATACAGAATGCTTTTATACTCTGTAATATAATATACCTACATAAGATAACAGCAAGCAGTTTTTACGTGTGCAAGTTTATGATGGATCAATCAAGGATATAGAATAAACAAGCAACCCACAACCCAATCATGTCAAAGCAGGTGATGGTGGGTGTTCCAATATTAAAATAGATTTTAATGCACAGTGCATTTTGCTAAAAAGCTAAAGATCTACTGAAATAATGCTTAGGTATTAAAGATACATTAAGTATCAAGCATTAAAGTGACAAAGATTAACCTTCAGTCCTACACTGCTGCCATCTGTTGGCGACTCCACTATGACAGCAGGGACAGTCGGATCACTAGTGTCAGCTTTAGACTTTGAATCTGTATGCTTAGGTTTTCTGCCACTGCCGAACTTGAAGAACTTTGAGCTCTTTTTGTCCTTGTCATCAGGTGACTTTGGCGATGAAGGTGATCCCTCGTTATCTTTGTCACCCTTTTTATTCTTATCTTTCTTAGAGCCCTTTTTATCCTTATCTTTCCCATCAGGACTCCCCGGTTCAGATCCCTCATTGTCCCCCCTACGCTTATCTCCCTTCTTATGTTTATTTTTATCTTTCTTTGACCCTTTCTCGTCCTTCCCATCGGGACTTGAGGGTTCTTCTACCTTTACTGGGGTTACTACTTCAATTTCCTCCTTATCCCCCTTTTTCTTCCTGTCGTTTTCTTTATCCCCCTTTTTGTCCTTGCCCCCCTTCTTATCTTTCCCCTTTCCAGCCTTTTTAGCTTTGTTTTCATCTTGCCCATCCTTAGTTTTGTCAGCTTCTTCTTTTTCCTTTAATTTGTCCTTATCGCTATCCTGATTCAAAATCATTTTATCATCAGTTTAATATTTTGAACAGCAAAATCGTAAATTAAAATCATAAATCATCTTTACGTAAAAAAGCATAGATTTTAGATGTCTTAATTGATTTTCTATATTTGTATTGTTTATGCTGCTTTTAATTCCTTATGGATAAATTTTTTATTGAAACAAACAAAATGTCACCATGAAACTGCATTAGGTACAATTTATTTCTCCAAAAGCAGTTGAAAAGTGATAATTGATTTTTTCTTAAAAAAATAAATAGATTTTTCTTTTTAATTTTAGCATTAAAATAAATTTATTTGAATATGCTGTTTCTTGTATATAGTAAATATATATGAACCTTCTCCGGTGTTAAGCCTCCCTCCGGAGCTGTCATGGTAAGAGTTATGTTCCCCTGTTTATAGAAACCATACAATTTTTTTCAAACCTGTATACAGCTTTAAGAATTAGATTCAAAAGGTCAATGAGTCGCAGTTGTCAAAACTGTAAATCAATAATATCTAAATGGAATGAATGAAAAATGTAATGTATGACATTTGAACACAAACAATAAGTGTAAATGTGGATGTATATGTTGAAAATAATGCCGACGTGAAATGTCTTCTGAACATCTATTTTTAAAACTAAAAATTCAGGTTTCATGTCAGCTGCACTTGATACAAAAGCCATTCGTATATACATCCATCAAACTGTTAATTACACATCCATCAAACTGTATATACAACCATCAAACTGTATATACATCCATCAAACTGTTTATTACAAGTTTGTTTGTACACAGACCTTCTTTAATGTGTCAGACTTTCCTGCTACATAAATATACCCGTAATATCTGTGGAAAAGACTTCAAACACTTATTATACATAAATAGTAAACTGGCCCTAGATAAAGCAGTAGAATTTGAACCAGACATAAACTTACGCCAAGTAGATTTGCTGCATCCCCTTGCTGCGAGCCGGGAGCTTCTTCTGTTGCTGTATGATCACCCTGTAATTGTAATACAATCAATCATACAATTGTCTAGAATTTAGTTACAAGAACTCCTCTTATTGAATTTAGATGTTTGGAAAAGTGTTTTGACTGTGAAACGTAATTTTATGTTTCCTTCGTAGTTTAGTAGAAACAAACCCATCAATTCTATTTATATTTGGAAAAGCGTTTTGATTTTGTACACAGAAATATAAGTTTAAGTTTCTTTCATACTTGAGTAGCCCTCACCTGTCCAAATTGATGCAGTTAAAGTACAATATTAAACTAGAGCTGTCGCCAGGATAGCTTAATAATACCCCCGCTTCTGCCAAGTTATTTATTTCATGACATCAACCTGGATTGAATTTCTTTTATATTATGTTAGCCAAGTAATTACCTCGGTATGGAATTATTTTGCTCATAGTTTCATTGAAATTGATTGAACAGTGCATCCCATCAAAGGGTGTAAGAGGAGTTGTGCTTACAAAATTCATAACATGTAAATGTACAAGTCTAATTATCTCCCCTGAAATCGTCGGAACAAAAATATTTTTCTTCATGCACATCTTCATTTGGTGTACTATCATTGTGTAAAGTTTTATTGAAATTCATTTTTCAGTGTTGTAGGAGTTGCCCTTAAGAGATTCATGACATGTTAATGTACACATCTTATTATCTCCCCTTGAAATCATCGAAAGAAAAGTATTTTTCTTCATCTGGTGTACTATTATTGTGTGAAATTTTATTGAAATCCATTAAACACTTACGGAGGAGTTGCGATTATGAGTTTCATGACATGTACATGTTTAAGGCTAATTATCTCCCCTTGTAAGTGTTGGAATGAAAATTTTTTCTTCATGCAAATCTTCATATGGTGTACTATCATTGTGTGCAGTTTTATTGAAATCCATTAAACAGTTAAGGAGGAGTTGCGCTTACAAGATTTATGACATGTAAATGTTAAAGTCTAATTATCTCCCCTTGATATCTTCAAAACAAAAATATTTCTATCATTGTGTGAATTATTGAAATCTATTAAACAGTGTAGGAGGAGTTGTGCTAACAAGATTCATGGAAAGACAGACAGCCAGACACACTTTGTTTGCGTGGGGTATAAAGAATCTTAATACACTGGTGCTGGGTTGATAGATATATTCTACGGCAAAATTGGAATTCATGTCCGGCCCAAGATTTACCAAGGGTCCAACACAGAAAACTTTCACGTGAATATTAGAATATTGAGATATCAATTCACCACAGGTGTTAAATATTTTTCTAACATGCATCTACAAAATTTATATTTTTAATAAAAGAACAGGAGTCATGACATCCAGTATCTGGATGCCCAATTTTTATATATTTATTTTCACGAAATATATTCTTGGCAAAAAATAGTAATCTCCAGGAATAACTGAATGCAAATTGATACAAATCTTGTGTCAACTATTAAAAAATGAGATTAGTCTGTAATGCTAGTGACTGGAAAGCGTTAATTGGTAAATACTTTGCTGTCAATAATATTTTTCATTTCTGAGGAGTAAAATCAAAAACTTTTTTTATTAGCCATGTTTATTTTCTGCAGAATGATAAAAATACTGACCAATTTGTCAGCAATATCTTCTGTTGTAGACTTATCAGCATCTTTATGTTTCTTCTTTTCTTTTTCCAATCTTTTTCTTTCTTTCTCTTCTTCTTTCTTTCTCCTCTTTTCTTCTTCCTCTTCTTCTCTCTTTCGTCTTCTCTCCTCTTCCCTTTCTCGTTTCTCCCTCTCCTTCTCTTCCTTGGATTTTTTGTGTTTTTTATCACCCGGTGCAACCATTGCTCCTGCAGCTAGCTTTGCTGCATCATCCTCTGCACCTGTGCCTTCTAAAGTGGCTTCCTATGAACATATTCATAAACGCTGTCAATTAACTCCTACAGGGCCTCAACATTTACAGATTTTTAAAACAAACTTAAAGTCTCCAAATAATGTGTGTTATTTAGCTACCTCGTGTCGCATCCACATAAAAAATTATTGTATCATAAAGTATAAAACTGTAGTGCATTTTTAGGCTAACTTGGAATCGTAAAATTTTTGTATCATAAAGTATAAAACTGTAGTGCATTATTTGGCTGACTCACAACCATATAAAAAAGTCTTTTAATTCAAGGGAAGAACAATTGAAATGAGTTCAACAGAACAAAATAGACGGTATTGCTACCAATTTCATCAAGCAAATGCAATAACAAATTAGCTGAAATGCTTTTTTCATGGATTCTTAAAATCAGCACACTTTCATTGTATTTCAAATACTTTCAATTGATCATACTGTAAACGTACAAATTTTAGTGGTTAACTTATTTTAGAGCTTTTCGCGCTTATTTATGTTCAGCGCTTAAATTTAACATCTAGATTTAAACATTAATGTTGGCCTACGTACGCTAACTTAAGATCGCAAGTATATGTCTTGTATAGGCTGTAGCCCTAAAGTATGATTGCGCTAATGTTAGAACGTTTACAGTATTTGAACTGTTTTCTCAACCCAGTAAAAACAACGTTCATATTTGCAACTTGAACAATTCATTGTGGTGTCATTTACTTTGTTAAGACTGAATTTAAGACTTTAACATGGAATAGGCGGTGTTCAAGACTTTAACGGCAGTATGTAAGAATGATACACAAATACTTTATTTAGATTTTAGAATTACCTAGAAATTTACAGTTAAGCTTAGTCAGCAGTATACAGTGCAACCTGCTCTAGCGACCAAGTCTAATTACACTTATTTTTACCTGTATATTAAGACCACCTCCATATAAAGACCACTTTTGTCTGGTCTCTTGGGTGGTCTTTATAGACAGGTTTGACTGTACACAATAAGCACAGTATATTACTCTACTGATAGATAGGTCTTTTTTAATAAATTTAAGCTATAAGTAAAAAGATCATGATAACAAATCTGACGCAGACATCAAAACCCATTTACTGTGAGGAAGAATGGCATTATATATATAATAATACAGGAAACATAAGTGACATTTCATACTCTGTCTCTTTCATGTGTGGTTCTGTCTTCTGACATATCAACGGGTCGGTCAGGGTGAGACTTGGCACCTAACATGTCGTTCTCCTTGGAATAAGGTGGGGGACCCCCTACACTGACATGTGCATCGTCTCCGTGTAGCTTGTCAGTTCGATCCTCGGCATCTAAAGGATGATCCGGGTCTCTCTTTTTATCTGTGAAATTTAAAACTTTTGGTTAATACATTCATGATTAACTAGGTGATTTATGGTACCTATTCAAAACACATTATACATCTATGATTAGCAAGGTGCTTTACTGTTTATTTTAAATACATACTATTATTATGATTACGTAATTGCTTAATCCTTATGCTTATGTAAAAGTTTCACATCACATCATGAAATAGGTTGAAAATGACAATCGATTATCGGTAAGAATCGTATACTCATTCGGATACAATAATCGGTCAAAGTCAAATTAATGGATTAAACTGTCTGCATTAATATATTTAGAAATCACACTACTTTCAGATGAAATAATATGATTAATTTGTAACCAATGTGTGCATACTACTGAGACTAGGTATAGTGTATAAAATGTGTTAAATATTCTACTTCAGTGATTAAGATATAATTATTGTGTTAAATTAATCAAAATGTATTTTGGGATTATGAGAACATACCACTACATAACCTCTAACATTCTGTTCTGACTGTCTGGTTTTGGCCTTAGATCATTATTATATACCAACCATTCTCTAACATTCTGTTCTGATCATCTGGGTTCAGCCTTGGATCATATGTACAAACCATTCTCTAACATTCTGTTCTGACCATCTTGGTTTGGCCTAAGATCATATGTACCAACCATTCTCTAACATAATGTTATGACCATCTGGGTATGTAAAATTACTTACCATTGTCTAATGTTCTGTTTTGACTGTCTGGGTAGGGATTTGATTTGTTCTTCCAGTAGGTTCGTTCGAACGCTTCTTGTGGTTTATCCTTGACATCCTGTCGATCCTTCAGTTGTTTTTGTGTTCTGCCTGAATATCTAAATCGGGAGTTAAATCGTGGGAACAATGTGCTTGCATTCTTTTGATCTGCTTCCTTTAATCTACAAAAAAAAGAACAAATAGTTTGTTACAAAAATTTAAAGTATTTAAGGGTTATTTTAACTTGATGTTATATTTTGATAGTCAGATATAAGTAAAGTGCTTCGAAAGAAATAACTATGATCATAAATGTCTTCTAATGTCATGTGACAGTTAACTTAATTATGATATTCCTAAACTTGATTACCACAATAGCTTTAGCAGTCGTTAGAAATTCAAATTTAGTTTAAAAAGACAACACTATATTATCTCATCTCAAAAACACTTTAATTTAATTGTCAATTACTTTCTGACACCAATACGAAATATATAATTAAACAAAGCTTTATTATCTTGTCTCAAAAATGCTTAACTTGAATTATTTTTTAAAACTAATACAAAATATAATGATTATATACCTGAAAAATGCATGATGTTCTATGCAGGTCTTCCATAAACGCTTTGCCATTTTATGGTTTACTAATTTAAAACAAATCTTAGTATCAGCTGACTCTCCCTGAAACCAACAATAAATATCAAATACATTTCCGTAAAATCAAAACAAACAAAAACAAAAACAAAACAAAATATGTCTGTCATTAATCATGCTATCTGGAGAGAAGATAAATAAAACTTGCTTCTATATCCATGCAAAAAAATGTTTATTGAATAAAACCAAAAGATATGTGTGTTTTCGCTAACCCTAATTTGTTTTTCCACTTTAATAGTAGTTGGTTAGACATTATTATTTAATGCCCGTCTCACTTTGCTAGTTCATTCTGTAGTGACTGTTTGATGAAGCTATTGTTTGTTTGTCAATAACTTTTGTACTGTCAATTTTATCTTTTCTCCCGTTTTGCAGCAATTAAAGGACGTTTTTCTTATGCCTAACTAAATTTGTTTAACACTTTGCTTTTTGTGTTTTTAAATTCACACAGCCAACACAAATGCACTGTTAAGAATTTATTCTTTAAACATGCACAATGTAAAAGAAGTTACATTATTTGAAAAGATAAAATCTTTAATTATCATAAAAGAAATTTTTAACTGACACAATAACTTACCTTCTCTGGACGAATATCGACGTAAAAATTGTTTCTCTTGTATTCAATTTTCATTATTTTAGGCCACACAAATCTATTTATCCTTAGTTTATCTCTGTAAATCATCAGCCCACTAGCACACACACCTAAATTTATGTTCAACCCATCTGAATCCTGTGAAAAGATGAATTTAAGTATTCTTTTAAGATGAAAATATAAAAATAGGTACAAAATGGATTGATTATTAAAACAAATCTTCTTGTCCTGTGAGGATTAAAATATAAACAAGAGGCCCATGGGGCCTTAACGGTCAACTAAGTAATCCCAGTCAAACATTTTTACGAATTATGATCTACATAGGGATTTAAATCATTGAGCAACTAGAGCTCTGCATGTCGAACAGGGCCATCATCGAGATGGCAATCTGTAAGGAATAGAGATTTGTTTTTGAACTAAAACATATGTCTCCCCTTATTATCCAATATGCATATTTGCTGGTTTTTACAGCCCGGACAAGATGTTTCTGAAATGTTTGCACTTATTTGAGCTTTGACCTTGAGGTCAAGGTCATCTTGCCCTAACTACAGTGCCCTGCATATCTTCTGTGGGTGATACAGGTATACTGCAAGTTTCATTAACCTTTTAAAAGTTACGGCCTGGACAAGATGTACTGAAAATTTTGCACTTATTTGACCTTTGACTTTGACGTCAAAGGCATAGTGCCCTGCACATCTTCTGTGGGGGATGCATATATACTGCAAGTTTCATTAAGATATCTTTAACTGTTTAAAAGTTACGGCCCAGACTTGCACGATATAGCTAGTAGCCTATGTCAACTAAAGCACCCCCTAGTTGTTTGTTGCTACACAAATTTTGTTTTTATTTGCAAACTTTGTAAATATTGGCTCAAGGATCATGCACATCAAATATGAAAGTAATCGGAGCATTGGTTTGTGAGAAGACTTTCAAAAATGTACCCAATTTTACCCCTTTTGCCCCCCTATGGGGGCCAGCCCCTTTTTATTTGAAAGTTGAAGCTGCATCCCATGGGGATATTTCCTTCTTAATTTTGTTGAAATTGGGCCAGCGGTTCTTAAGAAAAAGTCACAAATGTGAAAAGTTTATGGACCATGCATGAAGACAGACAAAGAAAAATCACAATAAAAATATACATGTACAAAATATAATTACATCTTGAAGTCTTCCCATGAACACTGTTAAAGATGGGACAATGCAATCTGTTTTTAAATTTGAATGTTCAATTACTAATCTTGTTAAAAAGTCAAAGTTGCCCCATGATAAATTCTATTCAACACTGGATGACAATGTGATAATCTTACACTGATAATTTAATATTGAATAGTTCAAACTATTCAAAATTGAGTTTAATTATAGTTTTATTCTAACATAATTCATGACTTGGACATTATATTTCAGGATACTTTGAAAGTCCTTATCAAATGAAAAGCCAAAATCAGACAAGAGTTACCTACCTTGGCTGCATGTAAATCAACACCATACATTGCCAATTTCTTTGCATTTTCTAAAAAATTTAATTCTGCCTCCTCTGGAGTTTGTCCTCTGTAAAGAAGAGTAAGAACCATTTAATCACAAAAAATAATTATCAAAATCATCTTAGAATTTTACATTCACCACAGTAATATCATAAGTACTGCAGCACATGTCCTGGGCTAAATTAAAAATGCATAATTGCAAACTGAACGTGTCATCAATAAATTGAATATCTATAAGAGACAAAATAAGAAGAATTCTCTAAGAGAGGACATCATCCAAAAGTCCTAGGGAGTTCATGCCTAGGAACGAATTAACAGAATCAACATATATACAATGCTTATGTATTGAATAAATTCATTCCCATCCTATCCAATATCATATGTCTCGAAACAACCCTTATATTAACATGTTTTTATGACCGTTGCTGCAGTCACACATTTATTGTGAATTGGTACTTACTTGTGCGTTTTATGTGTTTCTGCAACTTTATCAAATAATTCCTTATCCTGTTTAGGTGCAAAATCAAAATCTTTAAGATAAGATGAATCATGACCATCCTGTGCAGGGTCGAAGTCCCCTAACTCTGCTTGTACTGTATATGAACCTAGGATGGCATGTGTGATGAAAGAACATGGCAATCTGTAAAACAAAATTCAATGATCAAACTTTCATGGCCTCAGATTTATAGAGGATAAATTCTGAAGATTAATTCTTTAATCACATGTTCCCAGAATCAGTTTCTTCTAATAAATGCTTCATTATATATATCAAATAAATGGTTAAGTGATGTCTATTCTCACATATAAACCTTTAAAATGCTTAAGTAGGCTTACCATATACACTGATTCAACGATTATTCAAACGTATCAGAATTTCATAGTGTTTGAAGTTGAAAGACTCTTAGGTTTTAAATGCCATATATCATTACTGTCAAATTGAGCCTATTCTTCTGAAATTTTAACATTTAATATTCCATATTATCATTTGATTTCGTAAAATAAAATCATTGAAAAGTAAAACACAGTTTCAATTCACACAAGTAAAATTCCCCATTTTACTAACCAAATAGCGATGCATAGCAGCAGATCAAGGATTTTAGTTTAGGGGGCACTCAAATCAAAAGCTTTACGAGAAGACATGTTTTACAGTAGAAAGTATAGTGGATTTCATTAAAATATGGGAGTTACAGGTTGGAGTGCTTTTATAAGTAGTAGATCCATCACTTATGAACAAAATAAATTGTTGCACTACAAAATCAATATAAAGATTTTGTTTCAGGTGTGTTTGTGTATTCAATAAATGAATTCTTGATTAGTAAGGGCATCACCTCAAATGAACTACACCAAAAAAAAACTTATGCACTCGACTCCTTATTAACAAAAGTATGCGATATTACTTTCTTTACAAAGTTGAATTGTTGTTCTCAGACTTTCTGTTTGCTTTAATTTATAACATGTAAGCAAGTTCTGTGTATAGTTACTTACTTTCCATTATAAAGATCTACGCGGATTTGAAGGCATAACTGGTATCTGCAAAAAAAAAATCACATACACTAATTATTGGACATGCTTTACATAAAAGTTCAACATTCAAATTAGACAATTTTAGTAAAATATGGCTGCCCATATCTATATCAATTAATATTGTGCATATTGTTTTATCCGCTACTCCATCAACTGAACTAAACCAACAATGTTTTCATAATTTAGATCTGAACGATGAAGGGGGATTGAGGATTGCCACTCTTTCTCCGCTATATTTGTATTGTGTGTATACTGCAATTATGATGTATTCTTGTCGCTGATGGCTCTAGTGACTGCAATCGACCAATCATTATAAGGATATTATTAAGTCAGCAGTCGTGGAGTCTAATATTAACGTCCATCTGGTTGAAAAAGGCCTACTAAAGGGTCATGCCTTCAACAAACTTATTTCTTTAAGCTCTAAAATTAAATATATACAAAACATTAAGCACTATGTATTCTAGTTTATTAAAGAAGATTTATGAAATTTTGTCAAATTTTCCCCATTTTGGCGCCCCTGGGGCACAAACCCCTTCATTTGAAAAAATCTGAATTCCCTTCCGCCAGGGTAACTTCTACCAAGTTTGGCTGAAATTGGTCCAGTAGTTTTGGACTAGAAGTCGAAAATGTGAAAAGTTAACATAATTGCCTTAGTGCTGAACTTTGATCTGAAAATGTGTAGCCCAATTTTAACCCCAGGGTCAGGCCTTGAACAAACTTGGTTATCCATGCCTTAACGTAACTACATAGCAAAGCATTAATCTCTAGGACATCACAATTTATAAGAAGAATATTTTTGAAATTTTGTTTAATTTTCCCCATTTGGGCCCCTTAAAAGGTGCCCCCTTGGAGCGAAACCTAATCATCTGAACAAATCTGAACCCTCTTACCATAGGGATGCCTTCTATCAAGTTTGGATGAAATTGGTCTAGTAGTTTTGGACTAGAAGTCAAAAATGTGAAAAGTTAACACTTTTGCCATAGTGTTGAACTTTGACCCAAAAATGTGTTACCCATTTTTGACCCCAGGGTCACGCCTTGAACAAACTTGATTCTCCATACCCTAAAGTTACTACATACTAAATCATTAAGCTATAGGCCTTCTAGTTTATTAGAAGATTTTTTTAATTTTGTTAAATTTCCTCCCCTTTTGCCCCCCACCCCTGAGCGCCAAGCCCCTTCATTTGAACAAATCTAAATCCCCTTCCCCTAGGGATACTTCTTACCAAGTCTGGAAGTAATTGTTGCAGTGGTTTAGGAGAAGAAGTCGAAAATGTGAAAAGTTAATGACGGACAACGGACAGGATTTCTATGAGAAAAGTCTGCCTAGGACCTTCGTTCCAGATGGATTAAAAACGTATTGTGTGTGTATCAAAATTCGGGGGAAAATGTAACAGATTGTGATTCAACTGCACCGCGGTGAATCTTTACATCTCTAGCAAATATATATATAAATACTTCATAAAGTGGCCATCAGAGTGCTACTGTAACAAGGAGACACTGTTTTATACGACTCAGAAATATGCTGAAGGGATGTTAAACCCCTATAAAACAAACATCTCAGTATTAAGATCAAGAACACAAGTCAAACCATCCAAGTAATTTTCTTTAATATAAGCCTCTCACCTGGCTTTGTCCTCATGAAGCATGGCTGGTTCGGGAGGGTAAAACTTGACTGCAAATTCAAACACCCATCTACAACCACCTACGAAAATTAAAAATATGTCTTAATTTCAACTTTCTTAATACATGTATATATAACAAGCAATTTTAATGGATTGCCTAAAGTGGTTAACGAAAGATGCTGATGTAGATGCTCTTAAATTATTGGGTAAATATTAAAGTCTATCAACAACCAAGTCTATCAAGAAACACCAAAAGAATAATCATCTCCCTAAACTATTGCTACCAAAAAGGTGTAAACTGTATTTAAACCATTGGTCAATGCTCCCTAACAATAATACACAGACCTGCAGAGCCATTATCCTATTGTCAGAGATTAATGACTATGAGTCAAGCTTGAGTGGTCAAATTATCTACTGGACACATGTCGTAAGTGGTCATTACATAGTGTGTATGTGTGGAAGGTGTGTCAACACCTGTATTATAATTATAATGTCTACAAAATTTAAAGTGGATACAATATACCAGGTCCTTGTACAATGTATTCCTTTGTTGTTACTTTGTATTACACCTGTATTATAATGTATACTAAAAGGACACAATGTATCAGGGTTTCCTACACAAAAAATATCTGTTTGTTGTATTACAACATTAACTGATATATACAAAAATACAGTCATTTTTGTTGTGCAAGAAGAAATTATCAACCAACTTCATGCAATTCAGATCTTGAAATCAATACACTTGAATAAAAGAATAAAGTTAAATTTCTTACTCTTCAACTGTTTGGCCATCTTTTTTTCTCTGCATAACCAAAACTGTCAAAACAAAAGAAATAAAATGTCACTAATGAATAAAATCAAATACAGTCTTAAACGACAAATTTCGTTTCAATTCTGCAAATAGCAATGGACAGCAGTAAAACCATCAAAATAATTGTTAAAATTTTTCGTTATCTTATGCATTGTTTTGCCATGATCTCGTTATTTTGTCTGGCCTTGTTGACATTATTTGTCTGGCCTTGTTGACATTATTTTGCCATGATCTCGTTATTTTGTCTGGCCTTATTGACATTATTTTGCCATGATCTCGTTATTTTGTCTGGCCTTATTGACATTTTCAAGTTTAAAACCGATAACTGAAATCTATGTAACTATTTAGATTTGTAAATATCAGCCATTCAAACAGGAAATACAGAAAATACATATCAATATTTAATTGTTTATCCCCATATCATTCTCTTATCAAAATTAAGAATGATATTCTTAAAGTAAATGACTTTTTACATTGACAAGACTGTTTCTCTGTGTTTGTTTGTTTGCATGTTTTATTGGGTTTAACCACCCTTCAACTTATGTATATCGAGACAGCATCTGCTTGTAATGGTGCACACTTATGGAGACCTAGGCCACACTTAAAAGAATGTCTGTTTCCCCTCCCCCGGGTCTACTATGTGTTAACAGACCAGGCAGGCAGGTACTTTTTTTTTTATTTTATTTTTTCCATCTCGATGTCATGGATGGTTTGACTTGTCTACCACTGGAGGCCACTTATCAGTTGTGTGTGCTCAATTTGAGTGTATTTATTTAGATTATCAATCCTTTTGCTTTCAA
>JAUMGZ010240839.1:0-10644 GCA_032359645.1 Pododesmus macrochisma | reverse complement strand
AGGTCGGTGGTTTACTCCGGGTACTCCGGTTTCCTCCACCAGTAAAACTGGCATGTCCCGTAAATGACCTTAGCTGTGATCAGACAATCAGCCCTTAACACAAACAAACAAACATATATTCCCACAATAGCTTTAGGCTCAGGTAAGCTAAAACACATCTAATGGCCCTAACACTCTTCCATAGGTTCATGCTGTAAGAACAAATAGATGGGCTATAATTATATTCCATGATTACGTCAGCAGACGACAGTAGGGCAACACAGGACATACTGTGTACTGCTAGTATTTAAACTGTCTGTAATGTATAAAGGACATCTTAAAAGTCAAACAAGATTGTGATATATCATTAATGTTATATAAATCATCATTCATAAATATTAAATGTGTGTAATTCTGCACAATACTACAGCCTTCTTATCAATGTAGGATTGACTTAGGCAATCTTAAGTAGTCCAGGTTTACAGTAATCCCGTAACTAAAATGGCATGACACTCACTGTGAGTCACATATACAATTAAGTAATGTACACATTAAGCTTGAATCCTTACAAAGACATAAAAAATCTCATATTTTCTCCACAGTTCTATATACATGTATATCTTTTAAACTAAGAAATCCATTTTGTTTTGGTTTTTTTGTTTTTTTTTTTTTTTTTATTTTTTTAAATTTTCATCACATTATAGTCATGTATCAAGAAGTTAAAAGGTCGACATGTAAATCTCTTACGGTTGTTGTAAGACTCAATATGTCATCAATTTCCTTACTGGCGTGTCTTTATTTTACCAAAAATGGTTTTTATTATATTGAAATAACATAAAATTGTCCCTTGTGTTAATCTAAATTGATGACATCGTGTATGGGGTTCAATCTGTGAGACTTGGGAAAGAATGAACATAAACATTAAATTGCCATATCTTGACAAATCCCACGAAACTCTGGCAATGCTTGTTAAGTGTTTACTCTATTGTTCAATTTCTCTTCTTTTTAACACTAGTTTACGTGAAATAGTTATTATGTAAAAGTCACAGACGATCACAGCATGACATACTACAAAAGCCATATTGAATGGAGTCTTGTCAAGCACCTAGATGATCTTGACACGGGGATTTACCTGTGCAGGTAAAAAGTAAATGATGATAAGACCTGTAACAGATTACACAGATTTATAACAGAGCAATGTAAACATAGTCTGTCTGTCCTTATACAGCCTGTCTGTAATTCTCACTATCCAGCCAATCCCCCTTTAGTAATAAGTTGCTCCACATACATTATCCATAACCCAGGCCACGGTATGAAAAAATGAAGGGTTGAACCAACATACCTCAGTGCAACACATGTTAGCACTGGGTCATAAAACTACACAATATTGTTAGAAAGGGTCATAATTCAACATTCTTTATCTTTAGCTGCTTATAAAACTTTATGATGGTGATATTCGGTCACCTGAATTAATGTTTCAGTGGTGTGATATAACAGCCAGGTTATCCAAAGAGAGTTATAACAAATCGAGCCATTTTTGTTTGTTAGGATTCATTGGGTCATAATTAATCAGGTTAGATGTAGATATGGCCCACCTCACCCATCGGCTAAACGTATACCACATACATATAGATAGTGACTTTGCCTACAAACTGATGAAAACAAGGCTGAATAATGTTGAGAAATATCCCTGTGATGTATATAACGTGTCATGATTCTATTTTAGCTAACAAAGGTTATACAGTGCAACCTGCTCTAGCGATCACCTCTATAATGAGACCATCTGTACATAAAGACCACTATAATCAAGTCCCTTGGAGTCTAATTACAGTGCAACCTGCTCTCGCGACCACCTCTATAAAGAGACCATCTGTACATAAAGACCACTATAATAAAGTCCCTTGAGTCTAATTACACTTCTGTTTACCTGTATATAAAGACCACCTCCATTTCAAGACCTCTTTTTCTATCTCTTCGGTGGTCTTTATAGACAGGTTTGACTGTACATGTATGTATATGTATCTCAATCTCTTTTTATAAGCTTTATATCCACTGATACTGTTCATTTCAGAAGCATGTGACATCTTGCAACAGTAAACTAAAAGTTTACTAACATGTATGAGAAATAAGAAACCAGCCCTATGTGGAGCAATGTGAATGTCCCCACTGTCAAAACAAAAACAACAGTGCAACCTGATCTAGTGACCACCTCTATAAAGAGACCATCTGTACAATAAAGACCACTTGAAATAATTTACTAATCATCTCGCTCCCTGCTAAGGGCTCAGAATCACTTGTAAGTAGGACTGGTTGACTAAGTGTCAGGATAATGTGACCGAGTGAAGTATCATGTCCATGTGTCTGCAACTTGATATTTCAGTGAGACATCAGTATAAAGTCACCTGATAAATGCATACTGTCACATGCAAACACCATCTCGATATGACCTAGACATGAGTTAAAAGGACACTAAACCCCAATGAAACAAACAAACAAACTGAAACTGAAATTCTATTAAACCTCAATCAAGAAGTACCATACACTACAAGAAATATAGTGTGGAAAAGGAAATTCTATTTAAAGTAACAGAAACCTCAATCTTCGACCTTGTGACCCCAAAAACCCAAACCAGAGCATAGTCATGAACAACATTGTACACCAAATTTGATGACCTAATATCATACAGTACATGTGATATAATCTGGAAACATTATGTGATGGAAGGAACAGATATATGGTGGGTTTTAAGCTTTATAATGCCATGACCACCTCATGATGGGGACATAACGAAATTTGACATTTGAATCATAATATTTTAACACAGTTAGTACTTACAACAACATTTGTCTGAAACATTTCAAGTACTTTAAAACTTTTGAACATTTTTTTTTAGCTTAACATCAGAGCAGACCAGATTTAAATATCAAACATATTTCAATGGTAAAGGTTACCAAGTATTTGGACAGTCTATTTTATATGGAAATAATCTTTACTATTGATGCCACTTATCTTGGTTTATAAATTCCAAAATCATAAATCATCAATTTAAATTTATAAAATCATTTAAAAAGTCATAAAATGTTAAGTTCAAATATAATGTAACCAGTGTTCAACACAAAATTATTCCCTGGCCTTTTCCGTTATCAAAAAAGGTGTGGATCTATCAAGTCAAACACTCTTAACCCACAATCCAATAATATAACTTTATTTTTAAATCTTGTGCAATCAAATGAATCAGATTTAAATACCTATGGAATGGTGTAACCTGGTCAATGATTGACGATATGTAAACATGTTTTACTCGGAGCGTTAGGGTTTGAACAGCGAGACAAATATCACGCTGCGATAATATGAGATAATTGCCGGAGTCAAACACACATATAAGAGAATATCAGTAAAGTATTATCCACAACTGCAACCTAGCTATCGGGCAAATGTAAATAGAAACGCAACGATTTTTAAACAAGACTTAAATATAGATCTTACGATAGTCAGATTGCGTAACTGTATTGTCTACTACCTGTTGAAATGATTTAAAGTGTGACACAATATCTTTCAATCTGTAATTTAACTCTTTATATAAAATGTATACCATTAAAGATTTTAAATGGTGTACGAGCTAGCAGTGTATTGATGCGATAATAACCAATAAACTTGAAACATTCAATAATTTCAACATGCAGTGTTTATATATACATTTAATCGCAGTCTTTGACCAATTTTTCTAATTAAACATTTTCATGAATAGACTCTAAATTTAAAAATTTTGGTGACATTCCCAATTAATGAATATGTTAATGAAATTAAATAAAAATCATTATATATATGCATGTATATACATGTATATCAAAATATATAGTTTTTGGGGTCCATCATAGGAAAAAACTTGTCACGTAACATCAAAAATATTGATGTATCATTTTGTCAATATCAAAGTAAAGTTATAATTGTTGTCTTGGGTTTTGGTTTTTTTATTTAAGTTTTCAAAAATTTCAAAAAGAGGCCCAATAGACCTATCATGATCATCCATAAGTCTGGAACAGCAATATGATTTCATTTGGTTCTTGAATCCTAGGGGTTTATCCCCATTATTTGCATCAATCTGAATGCCCTTCTCTCCAGAA
The DNA here is from genome assembly GCA_032359645.1 of Pododesmus macrochisma. Lineage (NCBI taxonomy): Eukaryota > Metazoa > Mollusca > Bivalvia > Pectinida > Anomiidae > Pododesmus > Pododesmus macrochisma. The sequence goes on along the minus strand of JAUMGZ010240839.1, from coordinate 6,541 downwards.
TGCCTTCTACAACATTTAGTTGAAATTGATTCATTTCAAATTTAACATACTGTACTTGCCTAAGTGTTGAACTTTGACCCTACTTTTGACGCCAGGGTTGACTGTCATGCTTTGAACAAAGCTGGAACTCTGTGATATATCAAATGGGTAGTCAAATCTTGATGCTGATTAATATTTCTTGTTTAAAACTTTGGGATTTAATTGAAACTCTTAACCTTACTGGTGCTGTAAGTTTATCTTGACATTATTTAGATTACAAATCGCTGCAAAACTTTCATATTCACAAGATTCATTCCTATTAGCATGCATTGTTGGCATGTACATACAAGTATTAGCTTATATACTTCTTGAAAATGTTGGCTTATATAAAACAAAGTTCTAAATACACCCAGCCTAAGGATGCTGAACACTTAATAGTATTAAATATAATCTATTTGTTACAAAAGTACTTGACTTAATCAGATTAAGCAGCATCTGGCTATAATATTTGTATACAGCTGAAAGTCAACCTAGTTCCACTTAACCTCTGTTCACAATGCATGTAATAAGAATAGAAGTATGCGAAAAATGTGATCAAAGGGAATGAAAAACTACTGTTAAAATAGCAGGTTCATATGACATTTTCCATAATACAATTGAAGTACAGTGCAACTTGCTCTAGCGAACACCTCTATAAAAAGACCATCTGAACATAAAGACCACTAAATTCAGGTCCCTTGAAATCTTAATAATTACCCTCTTTTTTACCTGTATATAAAGACCACCTCCATATAAAGACCACAATTTTCTGGTCTCTAGAGTGGTCTTTATAGACAGGTTTGACTGTATTCTAATACTGTACTGATTGACTACTAGCTATAGAGTATAGAGTTACAGTTGTATGTATCATTTCTTCTAGAGTTTTGCTATTGTTAAATTTTATCAGTGACAATGCACTGTATCCAATCAAAATATGATCTATAAACACTTACTAAAGTCGAAGTTAATTATTGACATAATTAACCTTTATAAACGATCTACATATTATACATACTTTCATTTTAGATAGTGTTACTTAATAATGATACTCCAATTTCCCCGAAATATTTACCAACATTCACACGAGGAAGAAGAAGAGAAATTTAAATGTATAAAAATAGTTTCTTAAATAAAATTAAACAGTCAACTTAAATATGTATAATTAGCTTAACTTAAATTATGGAAGTGCTTTTTGCCATAATAACTTTAAGCTCTTGCGAAATTCAGATAACACTTGCAAAAGTAGGTTTTAACTTGGTTAAAGTGTGAAATGCGAGCTAGAATACTAGAGAATTGGGATCTCCCTATGGTAATAAGTGTAGAATTAAACTGACGGTACTCTACAACTGGTGCAATAACAAAAGTTCAAACACTACTTGTACATTGGGGAAAAATGATTTACTACACTCAAGAGAACTTCTTGTAATTCTTTTGGAGTTGGAGCTAATTATATGAAAATTTGTCCTTGTGCTTATCAAGAAGTATGCCTATATATATATATGTATATATATATACCGTAGCTAGCTAAAGTAGAAGCTGCAAAATCAGAACATTTCTAGTCTCTATTGGGTATATACTCTGATACCAAATAAACTGGTGTCATATAGTCTGTTATTGAAGCAGAAACTACATACTGTCTGATGATGTAGCTTCCTCTACCAATTAGGTCTCATGTATTGAATTCTTAAAATGATGATGTAGCTTCCTCTACCAATTAGGTCTGAGGTATTGAATTCTTAAAATGATGATGTAGCTTCCTCTACCAATTAGGTCTGATGCATTGAATTCTTAAAATGATGATGTAGCTTCCTCTACCAATTAGGTTGCAGGTATTGAATTCTTAAAATGATGTTATATTAAGTTGCAGGTTTTTATTTCTATAATATTGGAATCTAATGAACACCTAGTTATAGTTATTAATCATAAATAATCCTTATATTCATATCATGTAATCTTTACCAGAGGATTGAATAGTAACTTCATGTACGTATACAGTATACATTGTATAGTAAAATAATCGGTTCAACAACAGAAAGGCTGGTTTGTACGGATGTGAAGTTGGTACAACAGAAAGGCTGGGTTGTTAGGATATGAAGTCAGTACAACTTATGCTCAGTAAGAATATAATCAAGAATGACTAAGTGGCAACTTATAATAAAATATATCATATGAGCATAAATATTGCTAATACCAATTTGATACAGGCATCATTGTAGGTGACATGTGTAACAGGAAACACTTACTGATCCTACACAGACACCTGATTTCATTTCTAGTTTTAAATAGATGTTTGTAATTTGTTTGTGATTGCTATGTGCATCCCCCATTTTCCTTTCATACCTTTGAGCTTATGTTATTTGAATACATTTGTAATATCATGGTTTTTTTTATTTCCTACTTTAAATTTAAATCAGAGGTGTAAACAAATTAGAATTGTCAATATTTTAGAGCTACATATACTTACAATGATCATGAACTGCATACATATTTTGGTTTTAACCGATCTAGAAAGCATTAAAAAACAATAATGGCAAGAACTCTTGTTAAAACTATTGGACAGGTACATTGTAACAGTATGCACATCTTCACCTAATGTGTTGACTGGCACGTTTGATCACAGGTGGATAAAGTCTTTTGAAGTTTAGTTAAAACACAAAAAACGTCATATCTAAACATGAAATATGTAAAGGGAGCAATAACCCTTGGAAAAATGATGAAACTGGAATGCCAAAAGAACATGCACATCTTGACTCCATGCGTTTACTATCTGCCGTATTTCATCCAAACAAGACGATCTGTAGGAGCATGCAGTTACTTTTATAAGTGGATTATATTTTCCTCAGAGCCCGTCTTCCCTGACACCCGCCCGCCATTTCACCACACTATAACCCGATTTTGCACTTTGTGCAACACAGCCAATAATTGAAGTCATGTGGTGATTAATGACCCATATTGATCCGTCTGCTCCCGTAGTTCTTCTTGACAGGAGCTCCAGAAAAATACAAGAAACAGGATCATCAGAACAAATGATATTGACAAACGAACAATAGCAACATCAAAAAGCCATCACCAGAATGAACTCACAAACTGAGAAAGGTCAACAAGAATATAACATTGAGAAGTGTCATCAAACCAACCGTGCTACCAGCAAAAGTACTATCGAGTTTGCACAGTCCTTTGGCATTTGCATCCTCTGAAAACATTTCAAACTATTATATTGGGATAATATCTGTGTGTGACTTGCAAACTTCGCAGGCCAATTGCAACATCAAATGCTTTCTAAAATGCCACAAAAACATTGCCATGATAATCCAATGAGTCATTTTAATCTGATACTGAATCTTCAAGTGACTGATCTACATGTATAGTACACAGAGAAATGCCACACAAGGAAACCATGCAAAAACCATGCTTTTTTTACACATGATTGATAAAAGGGAGCAATATGTTGTAACTATGTGTGCCATACATGCAATTCCTGCTTATTTTTCATGCAAAAAGGCATAGAAATTCTCGTCATATAAGCATTTGTTTAGCATGGTAACCAATGACCATGTGTGGTTATGCATCATTGAATTCCTACATCCTACCATGCATTTCACATGTGATAATCGCATGTAAAATGCCACACATGCATATGGAAACCATGCATACACACATTTTTGTCTGTATATACTATTAAGGTTAATTGCCAGATAGACACCACAAGACTTAAAATGTTGATAAAGACATCTTTATAGTATAATGAAATCATAGTTCTACCTCCTGCCATGCAGACCATCAACCTCAAGTTCACAGCTCCTAAGAGACAAAGTATGTAAGTGTAACTGGTTGCGAGCATAATTTACTTTAGTTGAATTCTTTCTACACTCTCTTTATATGTGGATTGACTCTATGCAATTTTTTTGTACCAGTTATACCAATATTGTTATCATTAATTGTTGACAGAAACAAATGTTACAGGTTTAATAAGGCCACAAAACGGAACAGAGGTTTCCTGAGGTCAGACATAAAAAACAAGCGAGACAGTTCTCTAGGGAAGTACTTCTATATGGTACACTGGGCTACCTCTGTTTATATTGATCTCAGTATCAACACAATCAACAATCAAAATTTGACCAGAGACCATTACTGGTCATACAAGATTAGTGTTTATAGAAGCTGTAGTGTTTTCAGCAAGAAACATCCTTCTGTATCTTCTGTTTTCTGATTACTCATAATGGTGGACAATCCGCTGACCAATCACTCGCAAAGTTATATTTCCCATGATTCCTTATTAGGTTTATGATGCAGTATATCACCGCGAAGCATTTCTTACAATTCCCTTGGTTTCTGGTTAATGGCTTGGATCTGTCTTCTACAACACTAAACACTGCGCTTTTACAGGGAAATTTCATTTATTTTATGGATCCCCCACCTCTACTTTCATATCTCCGAAAATTTGGGATCCACACAAAAAAGACCACAAAATCTGAGAAGAAATGTTATCATCTTCACAAGCTCTTATACTTTAATAAATACATGTAGGCAAGGTAATAATAAACTTAATTTGTTTAGGCCATAAACTTAATCATTGAAACTAACTTTTCATTCATTTGCAAATGCAATTATGCATTGTATCGACTCCAAAAATATTTCACAGATATACAACATTAATTATCATTTTGATCCAATTCAAATCCAGTGTGCAAAATGTTGCATCTTAAACCAGAATGTTTATTCCAAGAAAATACATCTCACCTTCAGGAAAATATAATACATTTTAAATATGTATGTACAAAAATGTACATGTATACAATGTATAATACTGAACATATAACACTAAATAAGACCTCTGGAAATCTTTCACAATTTTCTTTAATGAACATTTATATTTCAATTCTTTGCCACAAGTTTGCAACATTTCAGTTTTATACCAGAACGTCATACAAAAAATATCTGAGACATATACAGAGTAACCTATATATTTACACATTTATAATGTATACATACCACAACGTGCCCCTTAATTACTTTTACAATGTTTGTTTGTTTGTGTTAAGGAATTATTGTCTGATCAACAGCTAAGGTCATTTACGGAAGTGCCAGTTTTACTGGTGGAGGAAACTGGAGTACCGGAGTAAACCACCGACCTACGGCAAGTCACTGGCAACTTTCTCACACTAGCACGCCCCAGAGAATATTTACAATGTACTACACTGTACATATATATTATATAATATTCAAAGTAACAATTCATGATTGTATAACAGCAATCATCAGAAAATAAAATATAATTTAAATGTCACAACAAACTGAAATGTTAAGTACCGTAAATGTCATTTGTCAACCTATTGAAAAGCTCTCCATGTATGAAATTTAATGAGTTATATACACAATTATATTACAAATATGTTGTATTTAAATTACTAAGAATAATATTTCATGAAACACCTTACTATTAGATAGTCAGAGCATGAAATAATAAATTCAATTCATGTTGTTTATAAATATAGTCTTAAACTCTTTACTTACCGGTAAGTGCACACAGCTGTTGGTGTCATCTGAGGTCTGTCTTGACAATAAGGACCTATATATAACTAATATCATCTTGTCTCTAAATCCATGCATAATTACAACTCTTTATATTTCCTCAATGCAACTGTCAAATACATTTAAATGAGAACAAAGGAGCTAAGAAGGGCTATGGTTTCTTTGCCAAATCAAAAGCTTGAATCTGTATTTTCTAATCATATAACAAGAATTAAAAAGACAGATATGTTATTTAATTTTCTCTATAACAAACTACTAAAACAAGGATAATAAGTTGGCCATGTTTATGTCATGTTGGGTTTTATGCATCTTCAACACACTTCAATTGTACATTTTCTTGTAATAGAGCAAATGCAGAACAACTCTTATATTGCTGTCTCGCTGCAATATGCTGCAAACATAACCACATGTTAATTACTAAGTCATATTTGTATTCAACTGAGCTTAAAATACACACAGTTTGTGCAATATTTCATATAGTTTTTAAGACAAAAAACAAGACAGCAACATGTATTGTCTACAGGGACCATGATACAATGTATATGGATAATGCTTGACTACAATAGACATAATTGTTCATTGATGTTTGTTGATGGGGTTTAGTGCTGTCTCACTGAAAATATCATGCCGCAGACACATTGACATGATACTTCACTCGGTCACATTATCCCGACACCAAACCAACCATGCAGTCCTCCTCCTACCCAGTAATGCTGGGTGCTTAACAGGGAGCGAAAAGATTGCCTAATTTTAAAGTCTTAGGTTTTGACCTGACCGGATTTCGATCCAAAGATTATGGATTCTACCACCAGTCTACCAGCACAAAGCGAGCGCCCTAACCACTGGGCCACTGCTCTGGTAAATTGTTCATGTCACTTACATTTTTTTGTAAATGCCTTGCATGATATTTATTTAGAATTAAACTTTTGTCATTAATGTTTGCTGATTCAAACATTTCAACCAAATTTACATCTTCATCAATTATAGTTAT